>CM077462.1:115477781-115526977 GCA_039654755.1 Calcarius lapponicus | reverse complement strand
GCAGGGGGTGGAATTGGATGATTTTCAGATCCTTTCCAACCCAAACCACTCCATGACTCTATGAATTTCTCTTTCACTCCCACCTCAGCACTCAGACCCCAGTGAGAACATTACCAAAACTCTGCAGTAGCCAAGCACTCTTCTCAGATTTTTTACAGCTGTGTTTGTCCCTACCTAGTAGAAGAAGATATTTTTGTGCCTCTTTGTTTTGATGACTTGGAGAAAGGACACTTGATCCCTGTTATGGCAGGGTCCTGGTATTGATGGAGCCCTTCCAGTAATGCAATATTTCCACAGCACAACTGGAATTTTGCTCTTCAAGAGACTTGATACTACTGTATCATTTATTGTTGCAATAGGACATGAAATAAAACGATGTGGACACTGGAACTCTAAGGTAAGAAGAAGGGAAGTTTATTTTTTGACTCAAATATTTATAGACTTTCAAAAGTGACAGTGGATTGGAGGATGAAAGTGCTACCTCTCTAATGACACTGGACAAACTAACAGTCTATCAAATCTTTCTTCTTCTAGAAAAGAATGTAAAACAATAATTATTTACATAAAAGTGCGTGAAAAACTTCCTTACAAGAATGTAAACATCAGAAGGTTTAGAAGAACAGGGCGACAATTTATGATTGTGTTTTATACTTGTTCACCAGCATATTGACAAAGAAAGTAACAGAAAGGACTTTTCATGCTATGAGGTCTATAGGTGAGGAAGATGAAGGTAGAAGAGAGTAAAAGCATGGTGGGAGTGGAGGGACTATGGACAAATGAAGGTTCTACTCAAGGGAAGGAACATTTTTGCTCTATTCCCCCCAAAAGCCAACACACTGTTCTTGCTAATATGAGCAAAGTTCCATGAAATATGCACAAGCACTAATTTCCTAAATAATCTCACATTACCACAATGCTTGGAGTCTTTTTTAGTAAAGGGAGTCAATAAAACAGGAAAAACAGAGCTTTATTTGCACACATGGGCAGGCACAAAGCAGGATTTTAGCTGGCACTGGAGTGATGAGAGCAATCCCTGAAGAATGCTTCCTCCAGACCAGACCTTGAATATTTAATAATGGTGAATTACCAGAACCCTTCAACCATAATGAAGGAATAAGCAGGCAATTAGAGCAAACTGCAAATCCCTTGCCCTAAAAACCCTCCAGCATTTTAACTCTCTCTGTGCATCTGCCATTCCCTTCTGGTTTCTTCCACTTATTTAAAAATCACAGTGAGAAAAGGCTTTTTAGCATCTCTTAGAAACCCTCCTCCATCCTCCTCCTTCTCAGAAACAAACTGTATTGGTGTCTTCTCTTGCAAAATTCAAAGCCACTGCTGCTAATTGAAGCTTCTTGTAGCATCTTGAGCTGGTATCACAACCATTCTCATATGAAATGTGAGATATAATCCAGAAACCCATTTTCATGCATAGAAAGAACAATTTTAATTCTTGCAGAAAGTCAGAAAAACAACTCAAGTTGTCAGGAGCATCTGAGGACATGAGCAGCCAGTGGTGTGTTGGCCTCCTTTCTGTTGGTTAGTGGTTTGTTGGTGTTAGACAAACCCAGCAAAGCTGAGAAGAAAATGATTTATGTGTGCAGTGATAGCTCCATACTTCTGAAATAGCTCTGAAATCCTTAGAAATTTGGAAGAGGCTGAGAAGATGAATGAACATTTGGACCTAAACTTGCAACTAAGCCTGCAGTTTAATATATGGAACCACAGAATGGTTTGAGTTGGAAGGGATGTTAAAGATCATCTCATTCCACTCCCTGCCATGGGCAGGGACACCTTCCACTGTCCCAGGTTGCTCCAAAACCCATCCAGCCTGGCCTTGAGCACTTCCAGGGATGAGACATCCACAGATTTCTGGGAAATCTGTGCCAGGGCCTCACCACCCTCACAGGAAAGAAATTTTTTTCTAATATTTAATCTAACCCTACCCTCTTTCAGTTTGAAGCCGTTCTCCCTTGTCCTGTCACCACACCCTCTTGTGAATAGTGCCTCTCCATCTTGATTAGTATCATCTTTTATTTCATTTGAAGAACTAAGTGTCCCATGCTTCAGATTTGGAATATTCTCCAGTGGGATCTGACCCACTAGATTAAAATCTTAAGATCTATTGATACAGAGAAAGAATGGGAAAAAAGCCCTCATGGCTTATAGATGCTACTGAAATGGAATTTGAAAGGAATAATGAGAAACTACAACCAGACTGAGGAGGATTTGGATCATTTAGGTAATTGGGTCAACAGATGGTAAAGAGTGTGGTATAGAAATATGTAAAATAATTAGTCTGGGAAAAGGAAACCAATCATCCAGCACACTGATGAGGAAACAAGTGTTGATTATTGTGGAGAAATCATTGAAATAATCAAGACAGTGCCCAGCAGTAGGAAACAATGCAAACAAGTCATTAGGCTGTGGTAGAAAAAGGATAAAGAGATAACAGGTGATCTAATTTCTGTTTGCTAGATCTGACTTTTACATCTGGTCATAGGATTAAGAAGCAAAACCAGTGTTTCCTTATAAGTGATGCTTAAAGCCTTGTCTTAATAGACATATACTGCACTAAGTATTCACTGATGAGAAGGTGGAAGTACCAGCCCAGAAATTTTTTGGACACCATCTCATATTTTTATGTGGCATTGCTCTATGAATGTTGGGAATAATGTGATGGCCTTGGAGTGAACATTTAATGCAACAGAGTAGCACAAATAATAGAGATATTATGCCACGCACAATTTTTTTTTTCAGTGCGGCTCTAATTAAAGATTTTGAGATATTCAGAATCATGTTTGTTGTTAGAAGTACCTTGATTTTTACAATGACAGGTGACAAACCTTCACATTTAAAGATATTCAAATTAGGAGCAATAGTTTGGCAATTTCTAGTATTTATGTACCTCCAGATGGACTAAATTATCTGATGTTGTAAGTTCTTAAGCTGTTGAGAAGCTCTGTACTTTGCTTTAGCCCAGGCTTGGGCACTATGCCTTTTAACAGATGTAGAGAGAGGGTTTTTTATAAAACATTCCTTTTAAGCTTCATCTTTAAAGTCTGGTTTTCTGGATAACACACTAAAGAGATCTGCTCCCAAAGTCCTTGTCAAAACCTATTGTTTCTAGGATTTTACACTTACATCCCCCAAACTGCCAAATTCATCTCCAGCTGGATGAAAATGTGGACACACAGGCTTAGATTGCCCGCACCAATCTGAAAAGTTCCTTTTCCTGAGAAAAAGGAAGGTGGGGAAGGTTGGTGTGGAAAAGAAGCTGAATTCCTTTTTATTGGAAAGGACATGTTTCCTTTATAATTCATTCTGTACAGGAGCTGGCTTAAATTGCAGTTTCTGTAACCTGGAGAAATAACAATGACCATAAATTCCCTATAGATATATATTCCTCTCTGTTCTCATGTGAATTTGTATTTTCCATTGAATTATTCAGAAGAGAAACATGATACATCTGAAGCCAGAGAGAATGATGGCATGTTTGAAGCTTTTTCAGAAACTGAAGTGATAATATTTATGATCTGGGGTACTCCAAAGCATGGGCCACATTTACTAGAAATTAACTGTATCAGGCAAGACATTTCCCTAATTAAGAGGTTGGATTTTTTATCTAAAACCAGAACCACGAACTTTATCTACAACCTTCCACAAAACGAAGGGCTTTTCCTCTCTGCTCATCCTGTTGATCAGAAAAGCCTATTCCAAATGTTATTATTGCTGTTTTAGGAGTGAATCTTTATGTTTGCAGTAACTTTTCTAGACAGCAGATACAATTCCTTTCCCATTCTCAATCTATTAATGCTTCCAATGGGTTTATTGTGTAGTGTTATCTAAAATCACATGGCTGACAGTGTTGTTTCCTCTTGCTTTTATAGACTTAAGGGAACAAATTGTGTTTCATAATCCCAACTTCCATCTTCTTCTTTAGATAACTAGCAGAATATGTTGGAAGCAATTATTTTGAAATAACTTTTTTTATTCTCATAGTAAAGAGTTTCCAGTTCTTCTGCTTGATTGACCTTAATTTGATACCATATTAATGTGGTTATTTTCCCACATTTTTGTAAGAGTATTTTGCTAGAAATGATATTCCATCTAAAACATGTTAGTTCAGGGCTCTGAATGTCTCATGTGATGATTATAATTATATAAAAATAATCACTGTTTACACACTCTTGCAGCTGGCTCTCATATTGCAATTGCTATCAGCTTTCTTGCAGCGTATTTAGAGGTTTTGCCTGTTTCACTCTTTTGACCATTAGATATTGGAGACAGAAAGATTTCCACTGGTTTTCCTTTATTCCTACCCTTTCCAGTCTTTTGGGCCTTTACTCAGAGGCGCTGTGAATGAAAGTGCAATAAGGAATAAAGGAAGGCCATTCATGAGACTGTTTTAATGTTGGCAACAACTCTAGGAGTCCTTTATTGCTTGAAATAAACCAATTTTCAAATCTGAGTTCTGAGAAAGTTAATACTGCTCTGTAGCATTTTAACACCTCCTCTTTTTCCAGTCACTTGTCAGACTGGAATAATAATACTTAAATTGCAAGAATCCCCCTATCTTCTCTTCCAATGACTAAACAACCCAATGTTGCTAGTTCCAGTGAATTTAAAAGTTGATGAGCAGCATTGTCCCATGGATAGAGCTGTAGTTCAAGGTTAAAAAATGAGAACTTTGAGTAGTGCTGCCACTGTGGCTCTGTTGCGTCCACACGGTGACTTCAGGCAGCTGCGGTGTGACCTTGGACAGGTCATTTCTGGGTAATTCGGTTTTCTCTCTATTTCCCCCTGTCTTGTCCATTTATATTGTCCATTTAGAGGCTCTGGATAAGGTCCTGTGACAGGCTGAGTGTGTATTTGCACGATGTAGAAGATAACAGTGCCCTGCATGGCTCCTGCAAGCCTGGCAGCTATCCTGTTAAAAATACCAATGTTTTGCTTCTTACGTTTTTAGAATTTACAAAAAATAAGTGGGACATGATCTTTTTTCCCCCTCAAAAACTACAATGCAACTGTGCTGGATATACTAGAAACTAAGGAGAAAATAAATAGATTTTTTTGTGGGCCAAAGTAATAATCTCTAAGGCAGGGGAAGAGAAAAAAAAAGGCATGTGGCAACTTAGTGGCACAATCCCCTGTGCCACTTGATGCATCTACAGGTATATGTGGGTCCTAAAACCTCCTAGCACCCTATGTAGCATCAGTTTCTGCAGCCTTTTGGATTATTTTAATTATTTTTCACTTAATAAATTTGTTCTTGATGGTGAAAACCCATTTACATTGATGCAGAAAACAGATTTTTTCATGTGTAAGTTTCAGTCAAACAAGAATTGTACTGGTGCAACAGCTCTGTCTTCAGGTGGAATATTGGGAAGAGGTTGAAAAGTTAAATTATTTTGGCAGGGACAAAACAGTGCTGTGAATGTATAGAAGGGGTCATTGTGTAGAAGGGATTGTTGGTCCTTTCACTTACAACAAGCAAAAGAAATCCCAGTTGGTTTAGGTAGAATATAGAATCACAGAATGGTTTGGGATGGAACTTCATCCCATTTCATTCCCCATCTTGCTTGGGCTTGAAAACTTCTAAATTTGAGGCAACTTCAGCTTTTCTGGGCAACTCATGCCAGGGCCTCACCACCCTCACAGTACAGAACTTCTTTCTAATATCCAATTTAACCCTAATTCTGTCAGCGTGATCTATTTCCCTTGTCCTGTCCTTCTAGTACCCCATGAAGCATCCTTCTCAGGATATCTCACTCTAACTTCTCTTTAAAACTTGTACAAAGAAAAGGTTTTAAAATCTGTGTTTGAAAATATTTGTAAGGTATCTGTCCAAAGGGAATTGCTTGTTAAATTAATATACAAAAACCTCAGAGAGTACTCCTTGGAAAGAACATTGTCAGAATATCCTTTTGTAAAGGAAGGGGATGGGGATCACTCAGCTTCAGTTTTCACAAAAAATGTGATTAAACACATGTCACTATTCTTAATTCAGCAACAATGGTGAGATAAATATAAATAGATTAAAATATATATCTATATATCTATCTCTATATCTATATACATATAGATATAGATATATAATAAAATGCTTAAATTTTTTTATATCTGTTGGACCAAAACCCCAAAATGGAGTAACAAAATATTTTGAGGAAAAAAAATGAGCAAAACATGAGCAGAATCACAGTCAGCAGCAGGTCATAAAAAGCAATTACCTCAATTTGAAAATGTTTCAGAGGCCACAATTATTTTTTGTTAATGTAAATGCTCTTGTAGCATGTTTTATTTCCTTTCATTTGGGGAAATAAAAAGAAGAAGAAAGGCCCAAAATAGAAACAAGTGTGAAATATGTTGGCTTTTGTACAGCTTGTTTCTCATCCATTCAGTACAGCAGGTGGTCAGCAGTACCTCTCAAGAAGTGCTGTTATTCCCATAATTTTTTTCCATCTTGCCCATTTGTTCCCTCCCAGGAAAATTTGAGATCTTCCATGATCACAAAAATATTTTCAGCTCGCTTTTTATAAAACCAAACTTGCTTAAATTCACTAGTGAAAGATCATATTTAACATATTTATATAAGGCATAATGCCTTTTCAGGATCCTGATCATTCATAATGAGGAGGAAAATTTATAGTTCATCTGTTCTGTTTGTCTTCCTAAGTGCAATCTTGGATGGCAATATGGGGGTAAATTATAACTGCAAATTAGTTTTCTGCAAAATGGTTCTTGAACATTGAAATTTTCTATGCCATAAAAGGGAATTGTACAGACTTATAGGAAAACAAAAATTATTTTTATTGTGCTTTCCGCAAAGAACCCTAAGGACACTTTTCCAAAGGAATAAATCTGCAAATGGCTAATAATTGAATGCTGGGATTTCATAACCTGCTTGGAAAACCTGGTCCACTGATGCACTACTCTGCTATTAATTTTTTTTCTTAATTGAGGAGTAATTTTACTGAAGCAAACAGACTCCTAAGAGGTACAAATGACCAATGAACTGATGCTATAAACTCTGTGTCTAAAAGGAAAGACCTTATGTTAAAGCTGATGTTACAGGATCAAAGGTCATTATATTACAGAAAATCAGTGAGTCTGGGCAGGAAAAGTCAGAATAAGGTGGTTGAGAATGGCCAGCATGGTACTGTGACGCAGAATCCTGAAGTTGAATTCAATTCTATTATGGACATGATTTTTTGTTTGGATTTTGCACGGGGGCCGTTAAAGCAGAGTTATGGTACACAGGGGAACCACCATTATCAATAATTATGTTTCCTAATCAACTCCAATAACGAAAAAAATAATAAAGAAATCATCCTAAGCTGGTAAAAGGAAATATGAAAAAGATTTTTTACTGTATGACTTTTTAACCACAGAACATTTACTGAGGTGGACACAGCAAAATCCATTCTTTCCTAACAAAAAGACCTTGAACTCCAAATTGAACTTCCACTGTGAATAAAGAAAAGTAAATTTTGAGTTCTATTGGGAGGACCATGGTCAGCTGAGGGGGGAAGATATTTTCCTCCTCTAGCTGGTGCTGGTGAAGTCACAGCTGGAACACAGCTGTCAGGATAGATGTGGAGAAGCAGGAGATGCTCCAGTGGAAGGCAAGGCAAAGATATAATTTCTCCTCTTAAAGTTAGAGCTTGAATTTCTTCAATTCCAAGAGTGTTTTATACTTGGAGATAAATTATTTTCTTTTCATCACTGAATTTTATTCAGTGTAATCACCAGGACATAAAACAATGTGAAAGAAAGTTAGACCTTGTGTAAAAACTTTAATGAATCTTGTATCTTTATAAGTAGGGTGGTTTTTTATGCTGGATTCTCTATTCTGATTCCAGTCCGTTTAGAATGGGCAGAAATCAATAACAGATCAAGGCTGGTCTAAATTTCATTTATCGATAACCTGCGACAGCCATAAATGTTACCTTAATCATGTCTTGTGAATTAAAGGAGAAGATTCATCATTGGGCGGGATGAAGGAAAACAAACCCATAGTACTGGTATCAACAGAAACAAAAGGCCATTTTTCTGTAGGCAGCAATGATTTAATGAATTGTGTCTAATGTGACCAAATTAAAAGCACACAGACTTTGCTATGGCGTGGACCATCCATGAGTTTCACAGGGGTTTAAATCTGAATTTTGCCTTTGGTTGGTCACTTGGCGAAGATCCCAAGTGACTCTGTCCCAGAGCCATAACTGGAAGCTGTGACAACATGCAAAGATTTCTCTCCTCAGCTGCATTTTCTGCACACAATAATTTTGTTTTTACACCAGGGCTGTCCTTTCGATCAGAGCCCTCCCTTGGGTCAAACATCAGACAAGGCTCTAAGACTGCAGAGCTCACAAGTAATCCAAGCTATAGGATGGTTTCCTACCATGGTGGTGTTGCACCAAGGTGCATTTTGCCTACTGGTTTCAAACCCTACAAATGGAATTTTTATTTATCTGTGAGAGACCTCACAGCAAGTACAGTCACTCACCCACATAGAAATCTGCAGGATCGAGGCCACTATGAAATCATAGAATCGTTCAGGTTGGAAAACATCTCAAAGATCATCTTTGACTGATCTCCAGAGGTGGTGACTCCACCTTCCTGACAAACCTTTCCATAAAGAATTTCTTCCTGAATTCACTTAACTACAGCTGAATAGTGAGAAACAGTAAAACTTTGGGTGAAGACTCATCCTTCTAAATTTATTGTGAGTTTAGTCATTTATATCAATGAGGCCCTAAATCTACCTGGCAAATAGAAGTCATTGTCAGTACAAGCACATCCTGTGTGTGTCACTTGTTTTATAGATGAAGAATGCAGTGGAGCAAATTTGGTAAAAGTTTTGTTGGGAAAATTATCCTTTAATAAAACCAAGTAGATTGTTTCACACAACAACATCAACAACAACAAAAACCAAAACAAACCAACCAACCAAAAAAAAAAAAACCACAAAAAAGATCCAAGTCTGCAATTTCTTTTCTAACTTATTTTGAATCTCTCATTTTTCCCCATCTCCAGATTTATTTCCATCTACTTAATTCTGTCTTTCCATTTTCCATGTGGAAGGGTTTTCTGAGGCAGACAGGGTGTCTATATTTACACAGAAGAACTATTTAAGTTGTTTCATCAATTCATTTGGTGGTTTTATCTATCCCATAGAGCTGTTCTGGTTTTTTAATGGCTCCTGGGGTGAGGGTGTTGCACACTGTACAGAGGTGATTATGTCCTTATTTCTCCTGGAAACAGGGTCATTTACATTTGGAGGAGGGAAGTAAAGTGACAGGAATCTTTTTTCAGTCTTCTGAAACAGCAAAATTTTTACTTTCATTCTGAATTCTCTTTGAAATTTTAAAATTCTGTTGTGGTTTTATCTGTAAGGAGAAATGCTTTTTTTTAAAAGACATCTTGCTTCTGCCAATACAAGAGAGGTAAACCCAAAAGTTTTTTAAGAGCTCTCTGCTGTCCTTCGGTTTAATCAAACCCTGCCTGACTTTCCTCCTCAAATCTTAGAGGAGTAAAAAAATTTGCTTCCCTTTAGAGATGCCCTAGACTTTGATGCCCTTGGACATCAAATAAGTTGTAAAGTCTTTGTGAATCCACCAGCCCTTTCTGGGTTCATAGTTTGCCAGTGATGTCTTCTGGGAGTTGTGATGACTTTCAGTATTTTCAATGATATTTTTGATTTTGAAAGATCTCAGACCTATTTCCAGAAGAACTAGTGAGCTGGAAAGGAGGAAAAAGAAATCAAGGAAGAAAGTTTGGTGTGAATACATTGAGATTTCACTCAGCTTTGGGGTGTACATGTTTAAAAGACACTAAGCAGTGCAAGATGAAGATTTTTGTAAAACATGAGCAATTAAGGACTCCTTTTTTGTAATTTCTGTTTAATTCAACTGTTGAAAACTAATTCTGCTTTTCTGAGACTCATGAAACTTAATTTGCACAATCTTTTCATGCACAAAACAGCCTTTAAATCATGTTCTCCTTGGAGATATCATTATGATGCTGAAAACAAGATGTTTTAACATTACACAGAGCTGGAATAAATTGGAATGTACAGGCCTGGTGTAAAGTGTTGAAGGAGTGAGGAGAGTGTGCGCAAAAGCAGAACAATGTTTGACAAGCTGAAAATGGAGGAAACCTCAGGGGGATGTTCTTTCTAATGTGGGGGATCAATTAATACAAAACACAAAGTAAACAGAAAATATCAAACCTGTTTGTTGAGAATGAAGTGCTGGAAAAATCACTGGTTAGGAGGCATGAATCCTGTTACCTGTAGGCTGCTATCTTAAGCCTGTAACTCTAAATAGAGAAAAACAGTTTTAAATTACTTATCTGGCCCAAGTAAAATGTTGTGTTTGTCCCTTTCCCTCCTTGGCTATAAATATTGTTTTCAAGCAATCTGAACCAAACCCTTTGTACAAGTCAGGACTACAGTTGTATCTTCACTTCTGGCTATTGGCTGGAATGGGAAATGCTGAAATAACTAGGAAAGATGTAACTGTGAGTGGAAGGAAAAAATGATAAAAATCATATGTGAAAGGATTAAAACAGACTTTGAATGACTATTGAAATGACTAATAGTTTGCAAAACATCTGCTGTTCATTTTTGTTGTTGTTTTGTAGAAGGACAAGGGAAAAGATTTCCTTCAACTTGAATTTTGCCTACTTTGAATTACACAATGATAAAATTTAAATTATCTCTAGAGCAATTGCATTTGGCATACATTAACCAGTCCCTCAGGGATGTTTTTATAAAGCCCTATTTTGTCCTTCAAGTTTCTGGGCCATTCAATGAAATATTGCAAAACAAGGCAGAGAAAATGTCCCTGCCTTACAAAGTGAAGAGCAGGATTGTGAGCACAAACCTATTGTTCCCCATGATTCTGCCTCCTTTCTGTGTTTTTTCCTGCTAGTCCATCTGTACAGAAAATATCAAGATGAACATGTAATTTATCAATTAATTGAGAAATAAATTTATAAATTAATTTTAGAGAAAGTCTCAAGATGAACATGTAATTTACAGGAGTATAAAACAGAGGAAATGATGTGGGGGGCTGTGCTGTGTTTGCTCTTCAACCACTGGTCTGTGCAGATGGTGTGAGATTTTTGGACCAATTTGGTCCAGAATTCTTCTGCTGTAGAGGAGTTCAGAGCTGCCTGTCTCAGTTGTTCCTGCATTTCCCCATTTTTCAGAAGAATCTGAAGCATGGAATTGATTGGCAGGATAAATCCCCCATGGCACCATGGTACTGATGGGCTTGGACAGGGTGCAAAAATTGATTTCCTGTGAATAAGAAAATTGGTGGAGGGAAAGGAAAGGGTGATGGTAGGAGTTCTGAGTCCCAGGAAGTGGATCTTGCATGTTTTAACACCTCCCAAAGAGAGATGCTGACTGAGTTCCTTGAGCACAGCAGTTACTAAGCTCAGGATGAAGAGGAAACCAAGGAAAAAGGGGATAAAAAGGAGAAAGCACAGTCCCTGGAGCAGACACTAAGGACAGACACACCAAGGTGACAGCAGATACAAGAACAATGCTTTGTGTGACTTGGATAACAGATTTCAAGCAAAAACTTCTGGGGATTGAGGTCAGCCCTTTCTCTCTTTCCAATCCCATGTCTTATATATGAACCCCCCAGGGAAGATTGGACATTGGGACTGGGCTAAAAGGAGGACTAATGAAGAATTCTTACCAGCTACCTCAGTTTCTAGACCAGGGTTTCCCAACATAAGATCATAAAACAGAATCACAGAATCATTAAGGTTGGAGAGGACCTCTCAGACCATTGAGTTCAACCTGTGACCAATCCCCACCTTGTCCCCAGCCCAGAGCACTCAGTGCCACCTCCAGGGGACACCTGCAGGGATGGGCACTGCAAAGCTCCCTGGGCAGCCCCTGCCAAGGCCTGAGCTCCCTTTCCATGGGCAAATTCCTGCTGCTGGCCCAGCTGAGCCTGCCCTGGCCCAGCCTGAGGCCGTTCCCTCTGCTCCTGTCCCTGTTCCTGGCAGCAGAGCCCGACCCCCCCGGCTGTGCCCTCCTGGCAGGGACTTGTGCAGAGCCACAAGGGCCCCTGAGCCTCCTTTGCTCCAGGCTCAGCCCCTGCCCAGCTCCCTCAGCTGCTCTTCATAGGACTGACTCAACAGGCATCCTGCTCTAACTCATTAGGAATTATTGAAAAGAGTTTTTAGGTTTTCTCTGCTGGTTCAAGGAGCCTCAGGAGAAATCTGCTCTCTCCATCCCTCTCTCAGAAGTCTGGTTCTGGTGTCTAACACATCTTTGGCTAATGCCAAATAGCATATGGTGCTAGCTACAGTTGCAAATATAATTCAGTGAGAAAGAGCTGAGAGCACCTTTGGAGTTGTCACAAGCCACCTAACCTTATAATAAGATGTTGATGTGTGTTTTGCAGCTTGTCACTCATCCAGCTTTTTCATCGTTCCTGCAATCTTGTTTACAAAATTTTCAGACAATAAATGCTTTGCAGAACAGCAAGGATTTAACAAATAATGTGCTGCTGAAGCACCTCAGAAATACCTTTTTTTTTTTTTTCTCAACTCCCACTTCAACCTGAAGTAAACACATAGATTAAAACATTTTTATGACATGCTGGGATCTAGACCTTTTTAAAGGCTTTGTAAAGGTCTAGATGATATTGCTCTAAAACAGCATCTTGGTCTGACAGAAATCCACTCTCTTAACAACTGCATCAGCATCACAGCAGCTCTGCTTTAATTAAATCTTCACAATTAGACAGGCTTGTTATTGTATGTCATTAGTCTTCCTAATACCTTTTTACCTATTATCACCTCATTTTCAAGCACGCATCTGTTGCAGGGAAGCTGCTTTTCCACCTCACTTCATTGCTTACTGATTTACACCTAAAAGGCTTTAGGCAGTTATGTTAACAATTATGAATTGTCTCAGTGGAAGTCTAAGAAACAGATAAAAAAAATGTGCTGGAGCAGTGAGCTGAATATAAATGTGAGGAAGAGATTCTGGAATTCAGGAAGATTTTTTTTTTCTTTTTGGGGCTTGCATTGCCGTTTGGCTGAATTCTTTCTGAAATGTTCCTTTCAGGCGACATCTGAGTACAGCTCTTTTCTCAGTTTGCTTTCTGGACACAGGGGGATGCAGGGAAATTCTTATATTCATTCCCTAGGATGGTGGCGGATCATCAGTGCTTTCCTGGTTTACATCTCTGAGAAATCAGTTAAGATATTTAATAACAATATAAAAAGAAAAATTCTACTCTTGACTTTTGAGAATGTAAAATTTCACATAACCCTTTATTTTTCCTTCTGTCTGATAATTAGCTCTGCACACCTCTAAGATGTTTGGGATATAAAAAGTGGGCTGTTATTGTGAGCCAGACCCTACATCTTTTGGATTTTATGGTCTTTGATTAATGTTCATGACAAAGTTACAGTGCCACTTATATTCTCTCTCTCTGTCTCTCTGTGTATATATATATAAAATATATATATATATGTATTTGGCTTCTGTGGTATGGACTAGAGCCTCTGTCAGATCAGAATGGCTTTTACCTGATAAATGAAAATGCTGATAATTCTTCAAAGACAAGATGTGGGCCTCTCTAAAATCTATTTCTTGCCTTTCTCCCTCTTTTAAATTTACTAAAAAATGCAATTTTACTTCTTTGTCTGGGCAGTGTAGTAAGAAGGAATATGGAAATCATCAAAAGATTAAATAAATCCTCTAAAAATAAACAAAACAAACCTCATTGAAAGTAAGAAAATCCCATAAGGAAGAAATGAGAAAACTGGAGGGAAACTGGAGAAGCTTCACAGTTTTAAAACTCCACAAGGTCATAAAACTGAATAAATTACTAGGGAAAAGGGAAATATTTTAATTTTTAGTTGCAGCTATTGCATGATTTGCCATTTATTTACCAGCAGTAGTTAACAATATGCTGGCATTCCAGTAGTCATGTTGTCAAAGTGACCTTTTTTAATGTCACATGTCACAGAATTTCATGTCACACTAAGACAACATGACAGGACAGAGCCAAGCTTTTCTAATGATTCCCTTTCACCTTCTCAGAAGTGCTGGCATCCCAAGGAAGAAGATGGGGGTGTGGGATATTCATTGCTTGATGATTCAGTGACCACTCTAAAGAGAAAGGTCAGGCAGCAGAGCAGCTTGTGCGTTATAATTTATTTTTTTTTTAAGCTATAAAATTGAAATAAAGTGGCAAAACAAGTAGTGGTGCTTTAACACTAGGTGACAAGCACAAACTTGAAATGTCAGCACTGCTTTGGGGTGTCATTCAGATGCTTTATGCAGTTACCACTGTGCCTCTGACAAATGCAGACCAATTGAAAATGCTCCCTTCCAGCTCCAGTTTGCAGCTGGAGAGCACAGAAGGGACTGTGCAAATAACAGATTCCTTTTCAGAGGCAGCCAGGATGGTAAAAATGATCATAAAATGGGGAAACTTGGTCTGGTGGAGGAGTCCCTCTCCGTGGCAGGGAGGTTGGAATTAGACCTTTAGGGCCCCTTCCAACCCAAATCATTCTGTGTTTATATTATTCCATGAAATCGGCTTTCACATGTGCCACTGTTGGCACTGAATAGAATTACAGATAACAGATTATGAGAAATTCCATTTATGATTTTTCAAATGTTTTTGTTGATCTTTTTAAAACAGTAGCGCTGAAACTATGACATGAAGAAGATCTTTGATTTGGTACTTCATTTTTCATGTTGTTCATCTCAATGTAATGCACAGCAGAACAGGGTTAAATTAAAAAAAGTTATAATAAATTATTTGTGCTCTAAATGAAACAGGCACAGAGTCATTTTTATCCATGATTACTGTTATCACTATGGCCAGTTCTTTAGTTAATATAAAAGTAGATCATAATTCATGCCCAGATGCCTTTTAAATGTGTGTTGTCAAATGTCTAGGGAGAAACAGATAAAGCAGAGATACCTGGATAGAGTTTGCTTCTGTTTTCCAAATGTGGCTTGGACTATTAAATTAATTTTTCTCACCAATATCCCAATCCACATTAAAAAAAAAAAGTCAAATAAAAACTTTTAAATATTAAAAGTCAAATAAAAGCTTTTAAAGATTAGCTTCGAAAGAAAACAAGAACTATCTGATCTTGTTGCTGGTGTTTTCATCAGCGGCCGTATCATAGAATCACAGAATGGTTTGTGTTGGAAGGGACCACAAAGATCATCTCATTCCATCCCCCTGCCATGGGCAGGGAAATTCCAAGGAAATTCCTTAGGAATTTCCAAGAATCCTTAGGAAATTCCAGGAATCTGCCCTAAGTGTACAGTAGTTCCATTTCCATGCAACCCTTGAATGGTTTAGGTTGGAAGAGACTTTTGAAGATCCTCCAGTCCAACTCCCAAGTTCTTTTCACCAGTTCTTTGACAGAAATTTTCATTCCCTGTTCCCTCTATCACTTCCCTTCCTACCCAGCATTTTGGGATATTTGCAAATGCTTAAACACTGCCAGAGCAGAAGCATGGAAATGTTTTTAAATCATAACAACTGGCTTCCAGCTGGTTTGCAAGGAGGGGTGCCTTCCTACATGTTTATCCTTATTCATCCTGTAATTATAGCAGACTGACTAGAGAAGCTTTTTAAAACACCAAAAAAACACTTTGCAATTGTAGCAAATAATTTTCAGACCCTAAAGGGAGTAGCTTTAATGGTCTTGATTGGAATTTGAATTTTGGTATGGCAGTTTACAATAAAAACCTCAGAAATATAGTGAATTTGGGTAGGTTTATGAGTTGAGTAATTGGAATTATTTGAAGTAGGCTTGATACAGGTTTTTTTTTTTAATGTGCTTTGCTTTTCTGCATTTTACCTTCAGCATTTTCATTTCAGTAGAGATTCTGCTGTATTTTGAAATCAATGGTACACTCTGGAGAAACAGAAAAGCCACTGTGTTTATAAAAATTTGCACTGAGCTGAAATCGTTCAGCAGTGGCTCAGCAGGCAGTCACAGAAGGCTGGATCTGCTTTCAAAAATTTGATTTCAGGAATAGATGTTTTGGGATCCTGAAGGCAGATCTCAGTGGGCCGATTGATCTCAGTCCATTGGATGCCACAGCCTGAGCTGCAGATGAGCAAAGACTGGAGGGAGTCACTGCCAAGGAGAGCTTCTTGAGGTGATTTGTTACTTCTTCCTTTCTGTGCTTGCAACAGTGGGCAGAGAATCGAATATAATTTAATAGTTTGGGTATCCATAGGTATGTTCTCTGCAGTTGGATAAGAAATTTCATGCCTGTCAGGACCATTGAGAAACCATTCCAGGAATGTTTTATCACACCCTTTGCAGATGGCCATGATCTGAATATGGCTATTTGTTGGACAGGTTGCAGAAATACCATTTCAAAATATGTATTTCTGCTGGTGCCTCTAAGGAGTTCACATGTTCAAACAATGCCTGTCCCTCATTATTTTCATCAGGCCCTCAGAGCAGGTGCTGAATAAATCCTGTGTTTTCCAGAACCACTATTTCAGGGGAGATGTGCCCTTGGAAGATGAGCAAACCAAGACCTCAATCACGCAACTGCAACAGCTGTGGCAGCCCAAAGCAGCACTGAAAAGATGTTTGTAAACCTCAGTGCAGGAGCCCAGCAGCACTCAGGGTGTTAGATTTGCAAGTTCAGGGTTTGATTAGAGCCTGGGATGATTTATAAGAACCAGTTGCAGATGCAGCCAGAGCTGTGTCCTCACTCCTCTGCCTGGTGAGAAGGGTCTGACTTTCCCTCTTAATTCAGCCTCTCTGTGCTCATCTAAGCCTCAGCTGACTCAGAGCTTGGATAGAAATTTTGATTGAGCAGGATCTGGGATCTCAAATGGATGATGGAGTTGCAGCCTTCTGTTTGGAAAATGCCATGCCAGTTTTTCCAGTTTTTGTATCAACTCCAATAAGATTCTGGATCATTTTGTAGTTGCCAGAGCCAAACAATACATTTCCTGGTGATTTGAGGGGTTACTGCCTTCTTCCAGTGATGCCAGCTCAGCTGGAATTCACCGACATGGGCAAGGAACTTGAAACTGCCTGTCAGATGTTCCCTCATCTTCCCTCATTGTTTGAACAATCATGGAGTCACGGAGTGGTTTGGGTGGGAAGGGACCTGAAAAATCACCCAGTGCCACCCCTTCCATGGGCAGGGACAACTTCCACTGTCCCAGGCTGCTCCAAGACCTGTCCAACCTGGCCTTGGGCACTGCCAGGGATCCAGGGGCAGCCACAGCTTCTCTGGGAAACCTGTTCCAGGGTATCCCCACCCTCATAGTAAAGAATTTCTTCCTAATGTCCCATCTAACCCTGCTCTCTTTCACTTTGAAGCCATTCCTCCTTGTCCTGTCTCTCCAGGCCCATGTGAAAAGTCATTCTCCATCTTTCCTACAAGCTCCTTTCAGGCCCTGCAATGTGACAATGAGGTCACCTCAAAGGCTTCTCCTGTCCAGGCTGAAGAGCCCCAACTCTCCCAGCCTGAACAACAGAATGCTACATTTGCACTGCAGTTTATAAAACTGAGATTTTCCCTGGCAGATTTCTGAGTTTGGGCAAGGAGGAGCTATAAAATGAAGGTGAGCTCAGACAGTGTCTTATGGCATGTCTGGGATTCTCACCAGGACAGTCTGTGCAGTTGTAAAACTCACACTAGAAATTGCCATAAAGAACTGTCACTGCATTATGAATTCTGCAAAAGCTCTTCCTGGCCAATAATAACCTTACAATGCTCTTAGGGATCCGTGTGGATCTGTTTTCCTTTATCCACAAGTGTTAGGCAGCTGCTACCAGACAAAACTCTTTTTTTTTCCCCTTACAAATGTTAAAATTTCAGTCATGAAAGTAATCTCTTTGGTACTGCATAAGCAGAGCTTCACGAAATACATATGTACTGTTCCATTTCTCTGTAATAAAAGCATTTCCCAAATAACAGTGATGTGCAAAGCAGCAATGTGCTGCTTTCTGCAGTGTTGTTTTGAGTAATGATATCCAGCAATTCCTCAGTGGCTGAGGCTTTTCCTTCAGTCTTTTGTAAGGGAGTTTTATGCTCCCAGTTTGAGAATAACAACAAGGCTGCCAGACTCCCAGGAAAAAAGAGCTCAAAGCAGCCACTCCTTTGTGGATTGCCATAGCTTGGAGGAAGCTTTAGGCACACCAGTAAACTAAGCAGGATTGAATTCTGCTGCTTAAAGATGCCTGAATCACAAGAAGGGATGAGAGGTAGAAAAAAGGGACAGGTGACTGCTGGGGTACCTGTCACCAGTTCCCCGACTTCTGGGACTCTGGCTGGGCCCTCCCAGGGGGCTCCTCTGTCTGGAGAGACCATCCTGGGGTGGTCTTGTGTCAGGAGAGAGAGACCCACTGGATCTTTTCAGACTTCAGGTTTATTTTTTTTTTATTATTATCTTATCTAAAGTTTTGCATGCTGTCCACAGAAGGCTCAGGGCACTGGAAAAGCACCGCAAAAACGCCAACAATCTCTTGTTCCAAGGTCTTTTAAGACTGAACTATCCAGTGAAGAACTGACACCTGGATTATTTCCCCTTTTAACCCAGTAACTGATCCTCAAAAGCCCACATTGCAGACTTTTCCACCCAATTAAAAAATGCTACCCAAACCCATGGAGAAGGAGGAAGAAGAAGCATGAAGAAGAAACCCAGGATGACACCCTGTGCCCTCCATCTTGCTTCCATCCACAACATACTAAAAACCCCAAAACCTCAATTTCCCACCTAAGTGATATACCTATACTACTCTCTATAATCTATTTCACACTTTTGTGGATTCCAGTCTATCTTGAAGTCTGGGAAACTTTCTCCATGAGTGAGGGGCAGAGTCAGTGCTGCCCTGGGGGTCAGGGCACCCCAGAGCAGACACAGAAATATTCCCAGTGCCCTGGGTTTCCACAGGTGACCTCAGAGTGTCCTGAACCAGTTCTGGCTGCAGCAGGGGAGGAGGCAGAACAAGGTTGGTCCCTGCACCACTGAGGTTTCCCTGTGTGTGGTCTCTTTCCACTCTCCAACATGAGGATTGGCAGCAAAAGTTATGAACAGACAGTGGTGTACATTAAGCAGGACTTAAAATATATAAATATAGCGGTCTTGGTCCCAGAGATCCTAAGACTTTACTAATATTAGTGCTCAAGCATGAAGCAGAGTTGAATTTTGCAATTCTAATTTTCCATGGCACAGACTTAAGCTGTTGGAAACAAATTCATGCTTTGTCACTTCAGTATTTTAATGCTACAAGCGACATGAAAGCAGTTTTCACTCATTATAATATAACTTGGGCTGTTCAAATGGGTTTTAGTATAAAATGTGGAAAAAATATGGCAGTGAAATTGCACTGTAAAATTTGAACATAACTGCAATTCTCATTTGCTGTCAAAATTATTTGGATCCTCATTTTGGCTTATTGCTCTTTTACAGAAGAAAATCAAGCTGAAAATCCCACTAATTTCTTCCAATCTCAATTTTTTGTAAGTGTTTTAGCTAAAGGAAAGAGAGTTTAGAGTCAAGGAAAAAAATAGTTCCCTGACTCCTTACTTTTTGTACATGCATATGTATAGGAATTTGTACTTAAACAGCTGAAAGGCTGTACTGTACTTCATGTGCCCTTCCTTTTTTCAAGCTTTTATACTTGTAGCAACCCGTGAGAGGCAGCATGATGTCATTACAATCACAGAACAATTTTCTTCCTACTGGAAAGAAACACATTGTTCCCCCTCAGTGAAAGAAAATTGAAGCTTTCAGTGTTGCAAATAAAATAAGATAGATCTAAGTTGTTGTTTATCTTTAATTACTTCAGGTCTTTGAGAAGAAAGAGATGTTGCATTTCAAAAGCAAATATCTTTCCTTAGCCTTTTTTTTCATTTAAAAACTGTGGGTTTGGTGTTGTTGCAGCCCCACAGGGGTTGTGTTTGTGTGCTTGTGTGCGGATTTTTGGGGTTTTTTGGCAGCACCAACAGGGCTCTCTCAGGAAATAAAATTGACTGGTCCTGGGTGTTTGTGGGGCAGGGAATCTCTGTACCTGAAACCCCAAAATTCCCACCTGGGGTGACACACACTGTCCCATCAACATTCAGAGCCAGAGCTGGAGTGGGAAAGGGAAGGGGCTGTGGGGGGTAAAGCACCCAGGAGCAGGACAAGATAAAAGGGACACACTGAGAAGAGCAGACAGTCATTTCCTAATTGAGCTGGGGATGAAATGGAGCAGCCTGGGCACACTCCCTCTGATCCACCCTTCCTCTGTACCTGTTCAATTGTCAGCCCAGGGACAACAGGGAGGAACAATCACAGCTGCCTGCTGGTGCAGGGGATTAAAAACCACTGTCATCCTTTGCCAGAATGACTATGCAAGCACCAGTGCTCAGTAAGGTTTACACACATGCTGGACCTCTCTGTCTGAAAAGCTCAGTTCCATCCCCAATGCAGTTTTTGCAGGCCCTGTAGTTGGTACCTGAGGTGCGAGGGGTTGCATCTCTTGGGGTAGCTCCATGCTGTGACAAACACATCCACTCTCTTATGGAAATTTTAAAAGTTTAATAAAGGACAATAGGCAACAAAGACCACTGAGCAAAGATGTTACAGCTGAGTGTGTCTCAGCACTCAGCCCAGAGCACACCTGCTATTTTGGAAACACCCTTTATATAGAATTTCTATTGCATCAGCCTGTTACATATTAATAAACAATTATGCAGAGCAAAATTTTCCCCAAACTAGTTTATATATTCCAAGAACTGTTTAGCATGGCTCCTCCTTGGATCCTCCTTTTTAGAGCATGCACATTCCTTGGTTGTGGTTTTAGTCCATTCTTATCACCTTCAGTTTTGGGCCTTGGCCCACACTATTTTCAGACAGTGAGTGCTGATAGTTGGCATATCAATAGCAAGGTCCTCATGATATATTCACTAGATATCATCCCATCCAAGCAGGAATTTTAACACAAGCACACTGATATCAGCTATTTCACTACTATATCTTAGCTTAATTAACAACAGAAATAAAAACTATATCTTTATAACAAAGTTACTTTAACACCACACATATAAAATCCATTTTAATATTTGTGAAAAGCCAATATAATAATATGTATTTATAGCAATGATATGAGGAAAACCCAGAGCAGAGCTGTCCACAGGGTGATGATTTGACTGTAAATCACTTCCCCTGGATTCCTGGTGGCTCTCTGAGCTGGAGCTCCAGGTGGGGATGAGCCAGCTGAGACAAACAGAGAGTTCTCCATGGTCTCTGGGGTTCTCCTTGCCAGAGCAGGTTCCTTTTCATACAGCATGATGGATAAAAAGGATGATGCATCCATGGGGCATGTGGGATGTTGTTGCCATTCCTGAACAAAGCACAGCTTTGGCACTTCAAGTTTGTGATATTTTTGTGTTGTATTCCTATGATGTGCTCTCCTTGGGCTCAAATTTGTGTCTGGCCACTGAAATGCTTTCTGCTGCTCTGAAAATCAGAGGCCTGACTCCTGCAGGCCATATAAAACCATATAAAATAATATAAAATCCATTTTAATATTTGTGAAAAACCAATATTAAAATATGTATCTATAACAATGCCATGAGAAAAAAACCCAAAGCTGGGCTGTCCACAGGGTGATGCTTTGACTGTAAATCACTTCCCCTGGTTTGACTGTAAATCACTTCCCTGATGACTCTCTGAGCTGGAGCTCCAGGTGGGGAGGAGCCAGCTGAGACAAACACAGAGTTCTCCATTGGTCTCTGGGGTTCTCCTTGCCAGAGCAGGTTCCTTTTCATCCAGAATGGGGCATGTAGGATGTTGTCACCATTCCTTGGCAAAGCCCAGTTCTGGCACCTCCAGTCTGTGATATTTGTGTGTTGCATTCCTGTGATGTGCTGTCCTTGGGCTCAGATTTGTGGCTGGCCACTGAAAGACTTTCTGCTGCTCTGAAAATCAGTGGCCTGACTCCTGCCGGAGCTGAGCTGCCTGGATTAGAAACTGTACTGTCAGAACCCAGAACATCCCTCTGGCTGTCCTGAGCAGCCCAGACCCCTGCCAGGGGGCTCAGAGACCCTGGCACAGAGCCCAGGATGCCCCTGTGGTTCTGATTATGACCCATGGAGCAAGTTACCAACCTTAGATGAAGACCAGCAAGCCACAACAGTTTAAGCAGAATATCAGTGAAGTTATCACAGGGTAGAAAAGTAGATTTTGGGGTTTTTGGTATGGGGGTTCAGGATGCGAAATGGAGGGAACTGGGCGTGTCCAGCCTTTCTCCTTCTTCTTCTTGGCCTCCATCTTCTGGGTGATGTTGGCACTTTTCGATTGGTTTAAATTAGAAGCTCACTGTCTAACATAGGTGATGGGTATTGGAAAGTAATTGTAAACATTGTACACGTAATTCTTAATATAAAGACATGACACTGCACCGGGGGCAGGCAGAGTGCCTGGACTGTCCTGCTGGATGGACCTCGGCAGGGCAGGAGAAAATTTTTTATAGCTAAGGAACAATAAACAACCTTGAGACCGAGAAATGAAGATCCCTGACTCCTTCAAGCGCCAGGCTGGGAAAAGAGACTTTCAAACTTTTCTCATGGTCACTCTGACCAGCAAGAGATCCTGACACTGTACCTCTGAGAAAAGTTTTGATTTCTTTTCTAGGTTTCTCTCAAGGAGTTATCCAAAATTTTACGTGGGTGACTGATTTAGAACCTCATAATTTGACTTGGTGCACTCCCTTGATCTTAAAAGGAGATTGGAGAGCTGTGTAACCTCGTCCTTAATAAATCAGTTTAATTATTCATTCTTTGTGAACCTGATGAGGTTAGATTAGGTTTAGATGGGATATTAGGAAGAAATTCTTCCCTTTGAGGATGGGCAGGCCCTGGAACAGTTTCCCAGAGCAGCTGTGGCTGCCCCTGGGTCCCTGGCAGTGCCCAAGGCCAGGCTGGACACTGGGGCTTGGAGCAGCCTGGCACAGTGGAAGGTGTCCATGGCAGGGGCTGGAATGGGATGGTTTTTCAGATCTTTTCCAACCCAGATCATTTTGTGATTCTTTGACTCCATGATTGCGTGATTACTTGTTTTCTAGCTGTCAAAAGGGATCACCAATCTGGGAACATGTTTCTTTGTGTCTGAAATTAATTTTTACTGAGTGTGTGGGCACTTATTGTATGGAGCAGGAGAAGATTAAGAACTTGCTGCTTGTGCAGAACAAGAAGGGAGGGCTATAAACCTGAAAGACAGTGTGCATGAAAGGAGACTGTCTGAAATGTTATTTCAAAGGAGGAAATAAGGCTTATTATCTGCAAAAATTAAAACCTACTTGCAGTAAAACCCCTGCAGTTCTGAGCTCCCTCTGCAATGCAAAGCCTGCAGGAAACACTGAACAGGGAACAGAATTAGGACCTCGGTGGAAAAAGCTTTCAATCTCTATTCTGAGAGTAGCCATATTAATTAAATCCATAATATACTTTGTAAAAAACAAAAAGAATCATGTTGTATCTCAGCCAGGCCAACAGAGTGACTAGTTTTACATGAAGTGTGAAATTAGGTTTAGTGTGTCTGAATTTTACCTCTGGGGGAAATGTGCTGCAATTGCAAGTTAGTAGGGCACAGGTCATGGTGTGTGTATTCCAAACTACACAGAGCTGCTGTTCTGGCACTATAATGCTTCTATTTTCGTACTTGCCATGACACACTCAGTTTGCCACATGTACAAGGGTCCATCTTCAAATAAAACAAATAGCTCAGCTTGTCAGAAATGTTCCTGTTGTAGGGGTGCTGAATTCAGATTTATGATACAAAACTGAAAGTGCTGAATGCAAGAACGTGTAATCTCTTGGACCACATAAATAAAACACATTTGTGGCATTATTTTTTTTTAATGCAGAACCCAAAATATGCCCTCATGATCGCATAGCACTGCTTTATTTTTCTTGCATTATATTCAAATTCTGTAAAATTCCTGTGGAATTTGAGCATTGTTTGCTCTTTCCCTGCTTGTAGGAAGTCTTGTTTAGTTGAACATCTGGTTTGCAAAACAACCTATCATGAGATTTGCTTCATTTTTTCACAGTGTCTTGAATACTTTTGTTTTACTGAAAGTAATCTAAAGTCTACAAAACAACTGTACAGATTTATCTGTTTAAATTGGGCTCATGTTTTAATCCCTTAGAACAGGTAAGAATGCCTGACACAATGAGGCAAGCCAGAGAAAAAATACTGTAACTAAATTTCCAATTAAAAAAGACACAGAAGGGTTTGATTTGTATTTTAATGGGTCATTGAAAAAGCACCACTTTGTAATTACAAGCTCAAAACTGCTTAACATGGTTAAATGGCATTTTCTTTCATTTTTTCACCCTTTGTTTTTGTCTTGAACTTACAGCTGCAGCCTTTTCTTGAAATATGGCTAAAACACAGGAGCTCCCCAACCATCCATACCTTTAAAAAATCAGTGTTATTATCTGCTCACACCGTTGTGCACCTGCAATTCCAGCCCCAGTCTTGAATTTGGGGGGGTTATTTTGTTTAACTGGTTAGTGTAAGGGAGAAGAAGAGGGAATAAATATGCTTTTTGTTATTATTGCCTCTAAAGCAGCCTGCAGACCAGCCTTCATTAGGCAGCAAGGAGGTTGGAGAGAGCTGGCTGCAGCAAGTTACTTGTTGCCTAGTGACACCATCAGACCTATAAACCCCAGATCTCTTAACCCTCTAAAGTCCAGGACCTACTGGATCTGATTTCTGGGCTGTTCCTGTTCTGACCAGCAAAGAATTTGCTTTTTTAGACAAAAATCCTACTGTACCACTAGATGCCAGTAAGAATCAGAGAGAAAGAGAGGAAGGGATGGAGAGCTTACAAGTGAAATTTAAAAAATTCTTGAATGTGGGGCTGAGATAATTGTTTATGTCCTCTTCCAGCACAACTGAACCTGAAAATGCCATAGAAATATTGCATATAAATACAAGTGTGAGGTTGTTTTTGCAGCCAGTGAAAGATGAAGGGAACATCTGGTTTGACTCCTGATATCTGTTAGTAGAAGTTTCTCTCCTGGTCAATTGGGTGATTAATTGTTTTCTGGTTTTCTTTTTGGCTTTTTTCCCTTGTTGATGTGGGTGAAATTTTTCTTTCATAGAAGTTCAAAAACGCACTCAAACCCCACTGAATGGCTGAGTGGAATGGACATTTGGTGACAATTACCAGGAGAAGGTGACAAGGCAGAGGTGCTCAGAGAGTCATGGAATATCCTGAGTTGGAAGGGACCTACAAGGATCAGCACATTCCAACTCCTGCCCCTGCACAGGACACCCCAAAATCCCAAAATCCCCATGCCTGGGAGTGTTGTGTATCTCTGCTTCACATGGATATTATTTAAGAACAATTGCCACTGCTAGCTAGGCTGTAATAATAATTACTAATTAACTTACTAAAATAACTAATAGCAAGAAGTCAGTAATTTTATAGGATGGACTTTCATATCAAAATAACTCAACTTCAGGTTTTGGTGTTTTTCGTGTTGAATTTTTCAGTTTTTCTATGAAGCTGTATTTTGAAAAATCATAGAAAATGAAGAACCATAGCAAAAAGTCCATAGTTCAGCTGCTGTGTCCCTGCAGGCCAGTGTATTTGCAAGTGATTTTTAGCATTACTAACTTCTGCACCAATTAGATTTGGAAATCCTTTAAACCTAAAATAAAAATTTCAGACTGTTACTGTAAGTGAGATCTTTACTGGCAAAAGCAATGAGGCTTGGAAAAATCTCTCCTGTTGGAAAAAATACATACAAGATGAATGTTAAAAAAATGAAAAATTATGGGTCAAAGGCAAATAAATGCATTGATTGAGACTGTCTTTTGCCAGTCTGCTCCTGTTCCTGTAGAAAATCCAAGTTATTTTATTACTCTTTCCTTCAGGGTAGTGGCAATAATAAACCCAAAGGGCTCTCAGTGGAATCATTGGAACTCAGAATAATTAAGGTTGGAAAAGACCTCCAAGACCATCAAGTCCAAGCTGTGCTGTCCCCACCTTGTCACCCAGCCCAGTGCTCTGAGTGCCACCTCCAGGCCTTCCTCAGACACCTCCAGGGATGGGGACTCCAAACCTCCCTGGGCAGCCCCTGCCAATGTTTCACAACCCTTTCCATGAAGAAATTCCTCCTGATGTCCAACCTGAACCTCCTCTGGTGCATTGAGATCAATCTGTTCTCCACCACCTTCCTTGAGCCTCTCCCAGTAGGATCCTTTGTCCTGAAGGGTTTTTTTCCCTCTCCTGAGGGACCAGAGGAATTTTCTCCCCATGTGCCTCTCCAGTAATTGTCGTTCTTCCCTGATTTTTGCTCAGCACTTAAATAGAAAGAAGATTTCTGAGCTGGATAACAGGATGAAACAAAACTCCTTTCCAAGGCTTTCTGTGGGCCAGAGGAGCCATCAAGGGTTCAGACATAAAAAATATAACCTGTGTTTGGGTAGAAATAACTCACACCTGGGCAAAAAGGACAGGGTTGTTGTTTTACTGATTGTTTCACTTCTCTGAAAACTTCTCTGCAGGATTTCTCAGGACAAGGGGGTTTCACTGCTTTCCAAATCACAGAGGGGTGAAATTGTGGTGCTCAGGACTGAGTGAATGGCACCAGTGCTGTGCCAGGGCTCAAAAACCTCTCATTCACCACGCCTGAAAGTCAGGCAGTGGCATTGGTTTGGTGGTTCAGCTGTGAAAACGAGCCCAGGTTGGACATAGTCAACTTTGGAGACCTTAATCTGAGAGCAATAAGCAACAAAAATTTTTGAATCCACCCCAAACCTGATTGGAAGTATGAAAATCCAAAGTTATGGCTTAAACAAACAAACAAAAAAATACTTTTCAGATTAATTTTTCATAGAATTACCTGATCCAAGGGCTCTGAGCTTCCCATAAGCTAATGTAGCTCTCACATATGCAGGTCAGATAGTAACTAATGGAAATTAAACATGAAAAGCAGAGACAAACTGAAGCTTCTGCTTCATGAATTTTATTTTCTGCTTTTGTAGCCTGTTCTTTTCTGGTGGCGGCTGGTTAGCAATTAAAATGTGATTAGCATATAATGGTAACTGCTAATGTGGAAGCATTGAAATTCTTTGTCCCGGTGATTGCTTTCTCATTAGCAGCATGAATTATGGGGTGTTTTAGCTGCTGGCCAAACTTGGGAGCCAGGGAACACTGAAGTTTCCTTTAAAATCATGAAATTTGGGGATTTCTGTCACAAGATTTAGATTTGTAAGAGGAATAAAAATATTTTCCAGTGACTAGGAGGCAGTCACTAGAATGGAGAAGTGAAAACAATTTCCAGGCTTCTGATGGTACAAGGCCATTTAACTCCATAGGGATTAAATTCCAGTAAAATTAAATCCTTTTTTTTTTTCTTATCTCCAGAAATCCTGTGAACTCCAGACATTGGATAACCTAGGTTGCTGAACTTTCATACAGTCAATAAAGCACCATCCAAATGGAATAGCTGGCAGGGGTTGTATTTCTACAAAAGAGGTGGAAGCATTAGCATTGTTATACAAATAAATGTGACCCTTCATTTGGAGCATTTTCCTCCACACAGATAAATTCACACTGGGATAAGTGTAGAGAAGGCTGGCTGAGAGGAATCAGGGATAAAGAAAATTTCTCAGGAAGCAATGCTAAAAAGATTGTGGTTGGTTCAATTCATTAGAATAAATATATCAGGGAAATACCATGGCCTTCTCTAAAGAAAATAATATAAAATGTCAGAGAGAGTGAAAAGCTGTTAAAGATAAAGAAAACATCAATATCAATTGATCCCAAACACATTTAGCCTGGAAAATGGAAGAAAGCTTCCAGGCATCAGCAGAAACTAAGCTTGAAACTGCCTTTCAGGGGAGAGCAGTATGGATACAGAAGAGACCTGTGTGATTCTACAAAAACGTTTACATCTTGGTTTGCTACTAAAGTAGAAATCACTGGTGGTTCATGCAAGAAAATCCCTTCACCTTCCATTTTCTCTTCCAAGTAATCCCTAAAGAACTCCTGTGTGACCTGAATGAAAGTGCACAGTGAGGTGACCAAAGGCCTTGCAGGTTAAATACCAGATTTTCTTTATTTTAACTGCAAGGAAGAACATGGTTAAGTTCAAGAGTTAATTTACTATTTAAAGTAATGAAATAGTTGGAAATTCGGTACCTGTAGATTACATCATCAATTCATGAGTGAACTCTACAGCTATTGCAAATTTAGGAAATGACTTAAATGTTTCCACCTTGAGGTGGCTTTTTAAAGGAATTACTGATATGGATTGTAGCTTTGTGTGCTTATAAACCCCCTAGTTATTAATCAGGTAATTTCAATATTTAACTATGTTTTCCCAGATAGGTATTTTGCTCTTTGTCATGATTATTTCCCCCCCCCCCCTCCCCCTTTCCTTGGCCACATGAAACTCTCATTTAAAATAGGAAATAATTTTTATGTGCTAGAAAAAATACAATTTTAAATTTCTTCTCTCATCCTGCAATAAGGTGCCTGTGGGATATATATCTGAAATGACCCTGGCTTGAAATGTGTCTGTCATCCCAAGTTTTCCTCCCACCATATTTGAAGAAGTTTCTGCAGTTATCCCAGATTTCTAAATGAAATAGCATTTTAAAACACACATTTAAAAGTGAACCACTCAGGTTCAGAACACCTTTTTGTTTTTTTAAGGAAAAAAAAAAAAGGATTAATCTATAAATTTACAAATCAGTTTATTCCAGTGAAATACCATTTCCACTGCACACTTGCTGACTCTATCTGTATCAGTGAACAACTCACGTTCCTCAAATAGTTCTGCCTTTTTTATTGTCTGGACCATCTGCTGAGCTGTGAGCAGCTACTATTTTAAGCCTTTTCCCTTTAAGTACAACTTTCAGATTAAATAAAGCCTTTGTAAAAGCTGAAATTATTGCCAAAGCATGTTCAGCAGCATTGATGTGCTTTTGTGGTTGTTTGGGTTTTTTTTTAAAGCCTTTTAAAAAATTTCAGGCAGTAATGGTAGCACATCCCTTCTAATGATAACAGCATGAACGACAGGATGGTGTAATGCTCGGCTCCCTCTGAGGAAGCATTTCAGAAAGCTGGTTACAAATCTTTTGTTCAAAAAAACCCAAAATTGATAGCTGAAAATAATAAAGCAAAACTTGAAAAAGTGTTGTGAAAACCTCTCAAGGAGTCCAATAGTTTGTGGCATCGTTAACATAACAAAGCAAAAGGAGAGACATTAAGGTTGGCACAGCGATTGTCACACGTTTCTGATGGCATTGGGGCATTTGAGGCTTCCTGGTCTTCCCCACACCTATTGTCTGTCATGAAGATCTTTGGTGGATGATGGTGAACACAGCACCTCTGCTGTCAGGAAAGGCTGAGAGAATTGGGATTGTTCAGCCTGGAGAAGAGAAGCTTTGGGGTGACCTCAGTGTGGCCTTGAAGGGCCTGAAGGGAGCTACAAGAATGATGAAGTGTCCTGGTTTAAAAAGAGAGGTGTCTGCTGAGGAAGGCAGGAGCCTCCACTGAAATGGAAAATGCAAACCCCCTCCCTCTGAATTATTATAATTTTGAAATTAAGAGCATCTCAGGCAAAGATATGGGAATAGGAATAACAGTTCTTTATTAGGGAAGAAAATAAAAATAAAATTAAAAAGCAGTAATACAAACCAACCCTGCCAGAGTCAGAGCAGTCCCTGTCCTCTGTGTGTCAGGGGGTGGCACAGCCCCATCCCATGGGGACTCAGCCCTCCTGCAGTGCCAGCTGTGGCTCTGCTGCAGCAGGGATCCTGCACAAGGGGGGAGTTTTCCTCTGCAGCTCCAGGGCTGCTGCAGATGGGCCTGGGCTCCCTCTGGCAGTGCAGGGCAGCAGAAAGCTGCTCCTCTGGCAATGCAGGGGGCAAAGGCTGCTGTGCTGTGCCAGGCTCAGATTGGATCCAGGTAGGAATGCTTGGCTCCTGCCCTGGGCGCAGCATCTCCCCATGGGATGCTGGAATTGGATCAGCCCTGCAGGGACACTCCCTGGCCATGGACAGCAGAGATCTCCTGGAGGGAGGATTGGCTGTGGGAGAGAGAAAGAAAAAACTGCCCCATGAACAGCAGAGAACTGCCCCAGCTCTGACAGATGGGAATAGAATACACACCCCCGTTTCCAACCTAAGACACGGAGAGAGAATATTGACATTTTATAGATGCAGTGACATTGATCACAACAGCTCCATTTAGGCAAAAGAGGAAATATATTGAAAGGAAAGAGTGAATTAAATTCTGTAATATGAGTGATATAAATTTCAGGTTTCATGTTTTACTTTAGATCAAAACTATAAGCAAGTAATGGGATTTAGCTGTGATAAAATGTTCTTATTGCCTAATTCCCACTCTGGTAACCAGACAATTTTTCTCATTTCAAACCCATTTGACTGAACTGGAATTGTACCAGTAATGCCAGTGAGTCTTGAAAACTGACACATATGGTCCTTTCTATACTTATTTTAGCTTATAACTTGTTGTAGCATAACCCCCAAATTTTACTTTTTAGATTTTATTCCCTAATTCAAGTGTAGGACTCTTGATTTTTGCTGTTCCCTGTTTATTCTGCCTGTGGAGTGCTTCCAGTTGAGGATAAGAGCAGACCCTCTGCTCTTCCCCTTTCCTTTGCACTCTCAAGTTGCACCCAGAGGCAAAGAGGGAAAACCTGCAGAAAAATCTGAGTTATCATTGGTGTGAGTTCTGTTTGGAATTGATGATCTTGAAGGTCTTTCCAACCTTAATGATCCCATGATCTCATAGTGCAACTGAAGCCGTGTGGAGGCTTTGGTATAACTGTTGGGACAGGGTTTATTTTCTGAGAGGATACATCTGGATATGAATTTAAAAGTCAAATAAGTATTTGCTTTTCATTTTGAGCTAGTATTCTGTGATAAGGATGCCATAGCATAAGCAGTCATTCTGAGCATGAAGCTGGGGAAAATGTACTCATTTTCCTGCTCACCCTTGGATATGCAGCACTTGTAAGCAGAAGAAATGCTCACTTTAAATCACACTTATGCTTAATGCCCAACCCAGGGGTAAAATGATGTCAGCAGAATTGTTTTAATGAAAAGTCTTCTTTTTTCTCACATATTTCTCTGTGAGGATTTTATTTTATTACAGGTTCCCTTCAGATTTCTTCCGTATGTGTTGATTGTCTTCTATTTGATGCATTAATCTAAAACTCAGAGAAATACTGCCTGTAAATCGAGTATATCAAACAGTTCTTCCATTGCTTGAAAACTCAAAGATTAAAACTGTGAATTACCTAAATAATACCAACTAATGCTTCTCTGAGCTGTCTATGGGCTCTGAAACACAGTGTTAATTTATCCCTCACTACTTGAAAACTTAATGCATTGTGTCTTGGTTTATTTGCCCCATTTGTGAAATTGTCTTCAAATGTTTTGCAAATAAAATGCTCTGTCATTGCAATTTCAGTATCTTAGTGATGCACAGAAACTTAATGGAATTTGATCTATTTTCTTGATTTATTAGCCAGAAAAAAACCATAAAACAAAGCAACAAACGAGTGGGCAAAATATGCCAACCAATGTACTACTCAGTAAGTCTATTTTTTAACATACATCCAAGTAGGTTAAACCACTTTAGTATTTGTCATTAACATGGTGGAAATTAGTGCAACAAATTCACTGAGTGTGGGGTTTTTTGGAATACCTCAGCTCTGTTAGTGCTGTTCTCTTACTACTCACCTGTGAAACTGTTGTTGTCACTGTTGTCCCACCTGAACCTGCAGGTGGCATCACCCATTTATTTCTTCCCAAAGCCTGCATCTCTTAGCATTTCATCTGCTTCAAACCCTCAGCAGGTGTGGTGCAGGTCAGGAAGTGAGGAAGGAGCTGGGGAAGGAAATCAACACCTGCTGTTAAGTGGAGCTGCTGGGTTTCTCCATGGCTCAGAAATACTTGTGGTTGCAGACCTGCATTCCCTGTGAACCATGAAACCTCAGAGAGAGCAGAGCCTGGCCAGAGCACAGCCATGAGCTCTCCTCCTTCTGGCTGAAGCTGTTGGGTCCTAATTCAAAGGATTAACTCCTCATCCAACAGCTTTGCATTTTGTGATAGTCACTGACTTCTTGATTTTTTTGCATCAGTTCCAGCTACTGCAGTTTTCTCAAATACTTCAGTGTTTAATTTTAAAGATATTCTGGCAGAGGAAGCACTTCTTCCAGATGACAACTTGAAAATCATGAGGATTTTATTGGTGTTGCTAATGCTAGCTATAGTGTAAAATACTGATAATTATTGCTGGGTTCTGGCAAATTATGTTTTCTCCCATCTATGTGCATCACACTTTAGCAAGCAGTTAAGGTCTTCAAAAACAGATTATTAGGTATTTTCTGTGCATGGTTTTGACTGTGAGAGAAATGGGGTAGAGATGGATGCTGGGGCTGTACAGCAACAAGAGGGAACCCTTCATACTCTCCTTTTGTTGTGTGATCTGTGAGTTTTGAGTTTTCCTTTCTGTTTGGCTTTTGGTTTTGAGAGCTAATAAACAGATGATATCCAAGTAAATAGCAGTGAGTGGATCTTGACAGCTTTATTATGGCTATTATGTTACGGTACATTAAATTTTTAATGAAATAAAATATGGCAGATTGCCAAATTATGTGATGATAATTTCAGGAAGCTGTAAACAGGTTACTCAGTAGTTCATAATTGCTGCAGGTAATTTAACATTCAGGAAACTTCCACCCACTGATAGTAATTAAGATTGTGTTTTGGCTATGTGCATTGATTATGAGTATCTGATCATGAGAATCTCTCTTTTTTTTCTTTTCATGTGGCATTTCACGCTTAGAATTTTACCTGCTGGCAGCAAATACTCCCTTTTTATTTCACATCATGGAATGCATCAGTGGAAAATATTGTAACAATATGTAATCTGCCTGTGAATAACCTCACTGCTGGACTTCCAGTGTCAGAGAAAGCTCAGCTTCTGCCTGCAATGAAAATTTCCTTTATGGGGCTGCCTGGTGGAAAGGACACCTTTCAGCTCGAGCTTGGCCAACACAAAGCTCTCAGTGTTTCTAAATCTTGCATTAAGGCTGTGTGGGAGAAAATCACCCAGCAGGTGTGTGGGGATGCTGTCAACATAACCAGAAAATGCAGGAAATTCCCTCCTGCCATGGGGCCTGTGTGAGAGCTGGCTGCAAGAGACTGGCAGCAAGGTGGAATGAGCCAGGGAGAACATCCCCAAGGATGTTCTGGGTTGCTGGTAGCAGGGAAACGTAGGATTCACAGAATCACAGAATCACTGGGTTGGAAGAGAGCTTCAAGACCATCGAGTCCAGCCCAGCCCCAAGAGCTCAAATGAACCCTGTCCCCCAGTGCCACATCCAGGCTTTGTTAAACACACCCAGGGATGGGGACTCCACCACCTCCCTGGGCAGCCATTCCAGAACTTTCTCACCCTTGCTGGAAAAACCTTTTCCCTGCTCTCCAACCTGGATTTCCCTTGGTGCAGCTGGAGGCTGTGTGCTCTGGCTGTGTCAGTGCTGCTGCAGAAAGAGCCCAGCCCCAGCTGAGCACAGGCCCCTTTCAGGAGCTGTGCAGAGTGATGGGGGCAGCCCTGAGTCTCCTTTTCTCCAGGCTGAGCAGCCCCAGCTCCCTCAGGGGTTCCTCACAGGCAGGCTTGAGGCTGAGGAATCTGAGCCCCAGGAACCCCAGCATCATTAGGACCAGGGGATCCTGCCTGAGCCAGATGGGGAAGGGGGTAACTGGGTTATCCCAGCAGAGCATCCTCTGCCTCCCAGACTTGCGCCACTGCTGGAGTCGGAGCAGGAACGGCGCTGCCGCGTTGCCACAGCAACGGCAGGGACCTGTCAACACCTCTCTCCCTAATAGTGACAAATGGTACTTATTACATCAGCACTAATTTCATCTGATCCCTTTCAGATGAAGATACTTAGTTCTTGCTGATCAAATTGTGTCGCTGTAATTACTGAGAACAGACCTTATTAAATGACAGCGCTCCTTACTCATTGCCTCGTCTCATGCCCGAGCTTATCACTTTCCCTCTTTCTGGACTTTTGGTGATGCTCCTGGCTGCCCCCAGGGCACACTCCCCATCCCAAGCAGTGGTGCTTTGTTTCATTCAGGAATAGTTTATGTGATGAAGAGGAAGCTGCATCTGGTTTCCTTATTTTAATAGACGTGAAAGAATTCGAGACCTTCAGAGCATGTGAAGCAAAGCTGTTAAATGTGTGTGGAACTGCACAGCCCTTGCTACAAAAACCATAAAAATAAAGCAAAAAAAAAAAAAAAAGAGGAAAAATGTCTAGTTGTTTGTGGAAAGTAGCCTAACTTCAGGTTAGGCTAGCTGCATCCTTTGGAGAGCACATGGCTGCAGTTATCTTCTTATTGCGCTGCTTGATATTTCGGGTTTAATGAGACTTTGCACGAGTGCAGAGAAATAATTACAGAAAATCATCCAGGGAGGAGGAAATTAGACTGGAAATGAAGAGGATGCAAAGCATACTCTGCCACTGACCTGCAGGCTGGTTTTGGGTGTATTATTTTTCTCCACAGCTCAGAAAAACACACAGAGCTCTCCCAGTCTGGGAAGTCCTGTGCAGTGAAGATGATGATCTTCAGGGTATTGAGAAGCTCCAGTCTCTTACTAGGGACTCAGTCCTGTGAGGAATGGCTGAGGGAGCTGGGCAGGGGCTGAGCCTGGAGCAAAGGAGGCTCAGGGGCCCTTGTGGCTCTGCACAAGTCCCTGCCAGGAGGGCACAGCCGGGGGGGGTCGGGCTCTGCTGCCAGGAACAGGGACAGGAGCAGAGGGAACGGCCTCAGGCTGGGCCAGGGCAGGCTCAGCTGGGCCAGCAGCAGGAATTTGCCCATGGAAAGGGAGCTCAGGCCTTGGCAGGGGCTGCCCAGGGAGCTTTGCAGTGCCCATCCCTGCAGGTGTCCCCTGGAGGTGGCACTGAGTGCTCTGGGCTGGGGACAAGGTGGGCAGCAGGCAGAGCTGGGACTCCATGGTCCTGGACATCTTTTCCAGCCTCAGGGATTCTGTAATTCTATTCTGTGATTCTGTGATCAGGACTTCCTTGTCACAAATTCAATAAAATTTGTTTGTTTGTGGTTTTTTTTTTGCTTTGCCCCGGAAGATGTTTTAATTTAATCTGGCTTTATGGTTTTCTTGCTGTCTGGTGGTGTCTGATGAAATTGTTTCTTTCTAGCTTATAGGTGTGCTTGATTTTTCCTGAGGTTGGGGTGCCAGCTTTGATTTGATGGCCTTCTGCTTGAGAATAAATGGAGCAGTGAATTGGAGGATGGTCTTTTGTTGTGAAATAATCAAACTGGCTGGAAAGGGAAGTTCAGTAGCATCCAAGTTAGCACTCAAGCTCTCACACTCTTTTGAAAAAAGATTACTCTGAAAAATAGTGTGACAAGTGGCACAGCAAGTCACAGGGCAAAGAGAATTTTAAATCAAGGTGTCCTTCATTTCTGTCACCATTTTAAAAAGGAGAATGACTTCTCTTTAACAGATGGCACATGACAATGTATGTGCAAGTATGATTTTGCACCTTGGCATTATACAAAAAATTCAAGATTGGTATAATTTCTTGGTCATTTCATTAATTGACCACATAATTTAAGACTTCTGGGTTTTTCAAGTCTATATAACTCTGAAAACCTACTTAAGGGATAATAATATTAGTTTTGTTATTATATAATAAACAAAGAATAAAAAATCCATTCCCTTCGTCATCAGAAAAAGCAGAGCAAATAATTAAAATAATGGCAACATAAAAATGTGCCAGCTAGCAAGAAGTGGGAGATGCCAGCACAATTCCTTCCCAGGGTTTACATAAATCTATTTTTACTTATTTTAACTTTTGTCAGAGACCTTTTAGCCAAGTCATAGTTTGGGACAGTTGGAAAATGTTTAGTTGGTCTCAGGATAGTAAATTATCTGCGTCTGATTCCCATGTAAAGGTTAAAGCATGATGTTGTTTGTTTGTTGGTTGTTTTTTTTTTTTTTTTTTTTGTTTGGTTGGGATTTTTTGGTTTTGTTTGTTTGTTTGTGTTTTTTTTAATTTACATTGGGATTAGGTCTTTTCCTAGACTGAGAATAGAATACACTTTGCGAGCCCATGTTGACTGTGCCTGCTGATTGCTTTATTTTTAACTGCCATGTGTAAATTGAGTAAGGCAGAGAACTTGATTTTTCCAAATGTCTGGGAGGCAAAAGCAGCTGTATTTTGTATTGGGTCAACACTTGCCGAATTTTTATGTGGCTCATTTTCATTCACATTAAGGAAATTCTCTTGTAAGGAAGTGTACAAATATTCCAGATTGTGAATACCAAGCACAGATTCCAGGGTTACCATGCAATTTTTTTTTAATCTCCATTTAATTACTGAAACATAACTGGTGGTTTTTCAAGGCAATGACATTTGGTGGGTCCTCTGGGAAAACACAGCCACAAATCATCTCAACACAAGAGTAGGTCAAATGGTAATAATCAAGTCATATTCATAGCTCATTGGAAATAGACTATTCCAAAATTGCTACCTGATACAGAACTAATGCCTCATTAATCAGAAATACATCAACCTAGGGACACTGGTTATGTCAGCTGGAATTATGAAGGAGGTTGCAGGGATTGCCAAATGCAGTGCTGCATTTGGGTAAATGCAGCTTCGTGCAGGGTGGTACATGCTGAGAGGACCTGCTTTCATCATGGAAATGAACCAGAATTGTGCATAAAAGTGTTGAGTGAGAAAGAAAGCAGCTTTACATGCTCAGTGTTAATAGCCCAGTAGAGGAACCCTCTTTGGGGTATATCTCAGAGCACTGTGAAAGGTTCAGTTTTAAATAACTGATTCATAAAAAATCTCCTTGTTGCTGGAGAAAAGGGGAGATTAACTAATGCAGAAAACACAATAAAATATAATAAAATGTGTAAAGATATACACAAAAATATAACTCTCTCTATATATATATTTATTTATTTATCCTAAACTGGAGTGTAGGGAGGTGATTCTGCCCCTCTGTCCCATTCACGTGATTTTCCACCTGCAGAGCTGCCCCAGCCCAGGGAGGAGCTGGAGCTGCTGCAGAGAGCCCAGAGGAGGCTCCAGGATGAGCAGAGGGCTGGAGCAGCTCTGCTGGCAGGAAAGGCTGGCACAGCTGGCATTGTTCACCTGCACAGGAGAAGCTTTGGGCTGAGCTCAGGGTGGCCTTGCAGGGCCTGAAGGAGCCCCAGGAAAGCTGCAGAGAGCCAATTGCCAGGGGATGCAGGGACAGCACCCAGGGAATGGCTGCCAGTGCCAGGGCAGGGCTGGATGGGATCTTGGCAATGAGGAATTGTTCCCTGGCAGGGTGGGCAGGGCTGGGATGGAATTCCATCCCTGGATCCCTGGCAGTGCCCAAGGTCAGGCTGGACACTGGGGCTTGGAGCAGCCTGGGACAGTGGGAGGTGTCCCTGCCATGGCAGGGGGGTGGTACTGGATGATCTTTAAGGTTCCTTTCTGCCCACACCATTGCATCACTCTAAATAATCCAGACCTTTCTTTTCCTGTACTTGGGGCATCTCACAATTGAGATCTTGTGCACAAGCCAACCACCTACTGTGTTCACATGTGCTGAGTCTAATTTAAAATCCTTCACCACTCAGCAAAACCTCATCTCCAGGCTCAGTAAAATTGCACAACTACAAGTTCAAAGGTAGTGGAAGTCCAGATTTTCTAAATTATAGGTAATACTTTTAAAAAAGTGCATGTGGACTGGTAGTCTTGAAGTCATTTAATTGGTTTGTGTTTCAGTCCAGCTCTGAAACCAGCTCTGAAATCATCTCTGAAGTCCCTCAAATATGAAACATGCAGCTTATAAGGGTGTATTTCAAGTTTAGGACCATTGTAAGCAAAATAATACAGCCTTTGATTTTAAAACTTTGATTTTAAAGCAAGAAGACCATTCCAGCTGTTAGGCACTGAAATAGCAAATTCTTTCAATTGTTCATACATTCTTTTATGGATGGAAATACAGCACAGCAATGGATAAAACAATATAAATAGTAGCTTGATCTTTTTGCAAAAGGTAGTAATCAGTAAATCAATCATTTCTTTTCAGTCCTAACAACTAAATGGATTGTCTAGTTCTGCCATGTTAATGCTTCGGTTTCCACCAGTGCAATGGCTTCAGAAATATTTGTATCAAAAATTGAACCTTCTCCAATTAAAAGATTAGGCATATGAAATTCACACCACCCAATTTCTTATGTATTCCTGTTTAATTATTTGCAATGCTAAGACTGTGGATTTTTTTTTTTTTCCGAGATTTTCCACCCTGGTTGACTTTGAATGTGAAAATATGTTTGGGTAGAAGGAGGTAAAAGCAATTCATGCTACATGCCTTTAATGCTCCTTTTCAGGATATAATCTTTAAAACAGTTGTCCTACCTGACAGTCCTTCCATGACACAAAAATGAGTCATTCTGAGGTACCAGTTCTAAAAAATGTGATCCTTAGGTGTTTTAAGTGTTGTAGCAATAGTTAATTTTCTTTAAACCTAAACTGTCTTGGTAAAATATAAGTGAAAAATTATGGAGGGCTGTAAAAATTTAGAAGACATGCTGGCTTTCCTCTTCTCTTTCCCTTTGCTGGCATATGTCAATTTAATATGTGCTTTATGCACTTTCTTTTTATGAGCAGCATTTCTGAGGAAAAGGCATTAAGTTTGGCAAATAAGTACTTTGTAAAATGTACTCAGCTTAGTAAATGTAGTAGAAAAAGGAAAGCACTAAGTGTAACTTAAAAAATGGAAAATAATATAAGAAATAGTTCTGAATATGCTGTCTGTTATGTGAGTGAACAAGGTGGCTGATCTGTCTGGGTTTTGCCCTTAATTTATATTGCAACACATAATGAATTTTCTGTCATTTAATATGTATTCTACTACTGACAGAAAGTCAAAATGTTAAAAGCAGTATTTTATGCCACAGGCAGGATTAAAGGTATCCTAATGTTGAGGAGCTAAAATCATTAATATTGCAACAGATTTTAACACTACTTCATAAAAGAAACTGCTGACTAAGCTTTTGCTGAAGGTCCTCGGCCCTTGTAGTTTTTACAACACAGCTTTCAGGAGAATCTTCAGAGCAGAGGAACCTTTTTGTTTCAGGCTCTGTGTTGCCTGTTTTATGCTCCATGACATGGTTCCAGCTGTGACAGCTCCTCACATGAAGGTTGGGTTAAAATAATTGAGTTCTCATATACTAAATTTGGGGATTTGTATCCATGTACATCTAACTCAGGTGCTGTAATTACAGGAATGTCACTTGGCTCTGACACTAACAAAGCTACCAACAGGATTTGGGCGCATTGGGATGGGCATTGCCAGCAGGTCAGGGCTGATCCTGCCCCTGTGCCCAGCCCTGGGGGCACCTCTGGCTGCTGTGCCCAGCTCTGGCTCCTCAGCACAGCAGGGCCAGGAGCTCCTGGAGCTGAGCAAGGGCCTGGAGCAGCTCCGTGCCCAGGAAAGGCTGAGGGAGCTGGGGCTGCTCAGCCTGGAGAGGAGCCCCAGGGAGAGAGAGGGGCCTCAGCCCTGCCTGACCCTGTGTCTGTCCCTGTGTCTGTCCCTGTGTCTGTCCCTGGCTGTCCCTGCGTCACTGCAATATTTTATGAAAATCCTTTTGCTAGGATTTTCTCCTGAGAAGCCTCAGAAAAGAAATGTAAACAATAACTATCTGATGGCTGTGGAATGTGGGCTGGAGATGTTTTTTTATACCAAGCAGGTGTCTTTGATTGGTTTCGTGTGAATTGTTTTTACTTGATGACCAGTCCACAGCTCCAGCTGTGCCGAGGCTCTGAGCAGTCACGAGTTTTTATTATTCATTCTTTTCTAGCCTTCTGATGTCTCCTTTCTCTTGCTTTAGTATAGTTTTAGTATATCATTTTCTTTTAATATAGTATCATAAATCAGCCTTCTGAGAACTTGGAGTCAATTCTCATCTCTCACCTCGTCCTGGGACCCTCACAACAACATCGCAGCAATTAATAACCACATCCCTTGTGTCTGTCCCTGTGTCTGTCCCTGTGTCTGGCCCTGTGTCTGGCCCTGCCTGTCCCTGTGTCTGTCCCTGTGTCTGTCCCTGTGCCTGTCCCTGGCTGTCCCTGTGTCTGTCCCTGTGTCTGTCCCTGTGTCTGTCCCTGTGTGCAGAGGTCAGAGCAGGCCCAGGCTCTGCTCCAGGCCCAGCAATGGCCCCAGAGCCACGGGCAGGGCCTGAGCCCAGCAATTCCCCTCACAGGAGGCACAACTGCTGCCCTGGGCAGTGCCCAGCCCTGAGCAGAGCCCAGAGGGGCTCTGGGGGCTCCTCCTGGGGATATTCCAAATTTCCACAGTCCTTCCAAAGGATTTCCTAAACAATCCCTGCGTGTTTGAAGTGCACCTTTCAGGAAAACATCCATGCTCCCCGTGTTGGGTTCCTCAGAGCCATTCCACGGTGCAAGGGAAAGTTTCCATGCAGAAGAAAATGATCATTCTCATTAGGAAAGGAATTCAGTAAAAAAGACAAGCCCCTAGGCAAACCAGATGCAAAATTTGTTGGCAACAGGGGGAAAAAATCTCTGGGTTTCAACTTTCAACAGACTTTTCATCAGGAGCTGTAGTCATAGGACAAGGAGTAATGTGACTGACCTAGATCTTTGTGGTACTTAGACATCTGATTTGCTTAAAATCAGAGGGGAAATAAATCTTAACTACTCTCATAGCATTACTGAAGCATCCTGCTTAGAAAAGTATCCTTAAAAAAAAAAGTAATTAAGCCTAATTGTGCCACGAAATCAAGATCTAGATAGTTTTCAGTTTTCTAAAGCTCCAAAAGAGTTGTCTTATTTAACTCTAAGTAATTTTCAAGCCTTGTAAAATTTTTTTTGAAAAGAAAGGAAAAGACAAAACCTTTTTATCTTAAAAGGGGAAAAAACATGAATAATTTCAAGTAAAAAAGTCAGTTCTAGGACTCCAGGATCTTGCTAATGCATTTGTGAGCAGAAAGAAATGGTGAAATTGGATAAATAAATGATTTGTTATAAATTATTTGCAGGGAATGGTGCATCTTCTAGTTACCTGTCTATCTTGCTGTCTTGCATTTATAATGAATTTTTTTCTGCTTTTGTTGCTGCAGGACCTCTTCCTTTTGTGAGAATTTGTTATGGTTTCTCAATCAGGTGAAGATAAATAATCTGGACACATTATGTTCCAATTATAGAATGAGAAACCACATGAAAGACATTTCCTACACAAATAAATGAGAAGTTAGTAATTTGCTCAATTTACAATAGGAGGAGATGGTAACATGCCTGAGAGCTGAATTTCTATTGGAATATTCGTGAAATGTTCCGTTTCCTCCATTTTTCATTCAGGATGAAATTAAGGAGGTGCAGGTTCGTTGAGTTTTTCACATTTATAGTTGTGAAAATAACTGGCCACAGTTTGTTGACCAGTCCTGAATATTTCAGCTCAATAGTTGCTATTTCTCTGTGAGATGTTTGTGTTTGTGATTTTGTGTGTTCTTGGAGTGAAGGTTGGGCTGGAAGGAGAGGCAACACCTCAGTTCAGTTATAACTCTGTGCAGAAAACCATCCCTGTGCTGAGCTTGAGTTCCCAAAATCAAGCTGTGGCAAATAGTAAAGCCTTTTACCACTTCCCTACAGGATATTTCATAAGGCCATGGATAAGAGTTCTCTAGGAGTCATCTCATCCACTCTTGCTCAGAGAGAAGCGCAAAATAGCCACAATATACTCCTTAAAAAAGGATGTTTGGTAAAAGAAACAAATCGGTAGGAAAAAGAATGTAGAATGGTTAAAAATTTTTTGGTAGAACAGTTTTTTTTTTTCTAATAGTTTTATTTCCGAGCAACTGTCATTAAATCTCTTTACACACCAGCAGAACACTTTAAATACATAATGGATAGAGGCGCAGACAAGAGAAAGGAACATGTGAGCCTATTTGTGAAAAAGTTCCCTTAAATAAGGACAAATATCTGAAAATTTCATGAATTCTGATTTGTCTTGGAGTTTTTAACAGCACAAATGCTATTCAGAAGTGTAATGAATCACCACACAAACACAGGAGCACGGGTCTGGTGGATTTACATGCACTTGGGAGGAAGAGAAAGACACAGCTTTTCGATCAGCCTAATGGCTTGGAAGTAGCTTCAGGAGGAGTGCTGGTAATCACATTTGATGGTCTGAATTGATGGCTGATGGCTTGTAAAGGGCAAAGCACTGGAGTGATTTCAGGGAGCTTTTAATAATGCTTAGCAAAATGATCAGGCTGCACAGTCAATCGCTTTGCAGATGCCAATATTCTTCCCCCCCCCTCCCAGTAGGTGCAAAGCATAGGAAAGAAAACCAAAAACAGCTCAAAAGAAATCACAGAATCGCAGACTTAGTCAAGATAATCCCAGTGTCCAGAAGAAAGAGAAACAAAAAGTCAGATTGAAGGAATAAACTTGATCTAGACAAGGAATAATTCCAATTTTCGATTTGAGATTTGAATGCTACTTATGGGTTCTTCCAATTCTGTTTATAACTGCATGCCTAAATCCTAATTCATGGACTTATAATAAGGAAGACACAATCAAAGGAATGTTTCCCACAGAAAAGTGTTGAGGAATTGACTCCAATTTCTGCCTCTTGTCTGTGGGTACAATATTTGCAAAATTTTCCATACTCTTGTCCTGTAGGGGTGGGTCATACAGCTGGTGAATGTCCATCAGCCCTTAAAAGGATCCACACCCTCTCTCTTCTCTCTCTCTGAGATCTGGAAAGAGCTTTTTCTCTTTTTCTATTCAGCCTTGCCAAAACTTTCTGGAGTAGCTGAAGAACAGACCAAACTAGGTCAGTGGCTTCTCCAGAAGATCCAAGGTCAAGAGGAGTTAAAATATTAATGACTTCTGAATGCCTCTGCTTCAGGATGACTTGTAATACTCCAAACAAGATTTTTAGAAGTCGTTATGCCCAACAAGGATAACAATTAATTGTATGCATTATGACTATTTCATAGCTTGCTTTGCTCTCACAATCTTAGTTTTAACTTTTAAAGGTTCCCTGTTGCCAGGAGCAGCATAAGAGAGATTTGCAGGTACTTTATGACCTGGAGGGAATGATTTTGGGAACAGTACTCAGGCTCCCAGCACAAAGGAGCTTTGGGGTTATATACAACAGGTAATAACATTTTCATTTCTAATATTCAGGATTTTCTCAGTAATCAGCAAACTGGAGCATTGTCTTTGAGTGAGGTCTGTTTTTCACCCACCTGTGAGCAGTTGTGCCCATTTTCTGGCTTCAAAGACAGCAGGACATGACTGAGCTCTCTGAGTCATTATTGTCCCCAATTTATTTAGTGGATGGACTGCTGGGACATCACATTAATTCTGTCCTGAACCTTATAGCATTTAAATCTTTTTTATGATCATCCCATTTTGCATATTTTGAAACTTTGATGTGATGATTCTGAGAGTGAAGGAGTGTTTTTCCAGAGGAAGGACTTCCTGTAGATTCCCTGGCTCCACTGTAGATTTCAGGGAAATGAGTGTGAGTATTTTGTAGCTGTGAGACAAAACCAACCAATATTGTCCATGAATCCATTATGAAACTTCAGAATCACTCATGCTCTTCATGTTATTGGTTTATCTGGATAAATATGATAAATTTTTCACAAGCTTTATGTCTCTGCAGCTCCAAGAAAACTTGAATAACAAACCTCTGTTTTGTTGCATTTGTATTTTGCTGAGGTTCACCACTGATATTTTGGCGATGAGATTCATTCATTTCTGCTTCATCAGGCGTTCAGCTGCATTTCAGCAATGCAGTGGCATCAGTCATTACTAACCAAAATCAGGACACCTCTACTAAGAACAGTGACCAGCAGAAATATTGTGGTGGCTATTTTTTTCAGTGACACTGTGACAAAAAATAGCCACAGTATTCAAAGTGTAAATTAGGAAAAAAAACCCAGTGGTTTTCACTATGTACAAGCCTTTTTTTTTTGTGGGTTGACAAATCCTGAATTTTGCAAAGCATGATGTACAGGCAGGAACAGAGGTTCTTCTAATTCTCCTTGTAACTAGATTTCACAGTACAATCTTCATGTGAAGATCTTATTTTCGAGAAGTACCAAATAGTTTAATTTTCTGTCTTCAGAGTTGCATCACTGTTAACCTACTGCACAATAAATGCAAGAACTCTGTCAAATTAGACATTCCATTTTTCTGGAAGGAAGTGAGTCTTCCTCAACCAAGTTCCCAAAAGGTTTTCTCCTTGTGATTCCTTGCACAGAACTGGGGATAAAAAAAAAGAGAAAAATCTCACAAGAAAAAAGAAAATTGATCTTTTGCTTCACTCCCAGCTGTGAAACTTTCAGAAACTCAGTTGAAATGGGGGCATAAAAAGCAAAAAATAACTGCGGCTCTTCCATTAGAATTTAGGAAAAGAGTGACCTGGGTCATCAAGTCAGTTCCATGAACATAAATATATACTCAGAAGAGTTCACAGAACATCTATTCTTAGTCTCCAAAAAAAAACACCACCAAACTAAAAGCACTCTCTAAGCTTTCTCTCAACTAATCTTGAAACTTGTGCTGTTCAGAATCTAAAGTCAGAAAAGAAAGAAATAAACTAAAACAAATATCCAAGAAACTACAGCCAAAACAAGCTGCTCAAAACAAAATGGCACAATGAAGGGGAGGGATGAAAAACTGATATCCTATAAATTCCATGGCAGGACAGCTCTCATAAATAAACTCCCAAGTGTCACAGAGAAAGAGTAAAAGAGGCCCCTAGACCTTGCCAATCTCGTTGGTACCACAAATCTTTATTATTCCCAAATTAAGAGAGGGTTCATAATCCTGAACACGCAAACAACAGATGCCAATTGAGCACTTTAGTTTTTTCTAAGCCTTTGCACTTAGAATGTTGCTGTTTTCTGCCTGGCAGCAAGAGGAAGCTCAGAAGAAAAAAGATACACCAAAGAAGAGCCTGGTGGACAAAAATTTACTAAACTTTACAATTGATGATTGGATCTTAATCACAGTATCAACAAAATATGATAAATTCCAAGAAATCTTAAGAAATATATATAAAAATTCCTTTTTGCTTGAATTTAATGTCCAAAGCATCCCAAACTCCCAGACTGTGTCACACAGTCGTGGCAAATTCCATCCCAGGCTCCATCCTGGGACAAGCAGATTTCCCCATGCTCTGTTTGGGACATTCCCCATCTTCCAATCTTCTAATCTCCTCCAATTGTCTAGACTAAGTTTTATTAATGGATAACTCAAAGCCATTAAATCTCATTCCAGTAATGCTCTTTAAATTGAACAATTCTCCTCTCCCTCCCTGGTATATGCACCCAAACATACACCTTTTTTTATTCACTGTAATATTATTGCTGACACATTTATTGCTACATTTATTTTGGCAGAAGAAATAAATCAATTTTTAAATGTCTCTCTAAAAAAATGGGCTTTTTTTTTTTTTAATTTATAAGCACTTATATACCCTGATTTTTAGTTCTTGTTGGAGATGTCCTGTGTGAACAAAACCAGCTTGGATTACAGATGATATCCTAGACAAGCTCTTATCTTATTCAGTGGTGGCTACTTGCTTCATATTTTATCTTAGAATCCCTATTAGGTTCTTTCATGGCTGTGTCTCAGTGCTAGCTCAGAGATGTCCCACCATCCATCAAAACATTCCGCAGTCCTCTCTTTCTCCATCCCTTCCAAATGGTGGAATTCTATCTCACTTTTATAAAATGGTTGCTGTACAGTCAGATATGTGAGATAATTAGTAAGCTGAATTTCAGACTAATTTTAACCTCTGAGCTAGAAACAGTCTTACAGAATGTTTTCCTTCTCAGATTTATGACAGCAGAACAAGGACCAAAAATAAAGGAATGATTTCATCGTTTCAAAATTAAAATTTCCCACATTCGGGGCCAATGCCTAGGAATTAATATTCACAGAAAACATCAAGGATGCTTTAGAGAAAGGGAACTAAGCACAAAGCACTTTTTTTTTTTAATTGTGGTTTTGAACATGTTCTTGAAAAGACATCTGTGGCCACTTCACCAAAAAAAAAGTGAAGTGGACCAGTGTGAAAAAATGAGCAAAATATAGATTTATATTAACATGAAAATGAGCTTAAGCTAAAAAAAAGAAGAGAATTTATGCTTTGTAATTCTGAAAGAATGAAATTGTAGGAAATCATAAGTACCTCTGCTAATTTTCTAACATACTCTAGGTCCTAATCCAGACTGAAACCAGGAATTTCAGAAATTAGGGGAAAGACTGATCTAGATCTATAATTAACATACATTTCTTTTCCTGATTCCTCTAAATCTCAAATTTTTTGGAGGTTGGTTCATGGGATGCTGGATTGAGCTGACGGCACCTGTTGACTACAATTCTTGTTCAGTGAAAGTGTAGAAATTCCCATAAGAAAGACAAATGTCCTGGGGTTTTTTTTCTGGTTTTGGTTGGGTTTGTTTTGGTTTGGTTTGTTTGCTTGTTTTTCCCCCTTTTAGATGTTTTTCTCCTTCCACATTTTTGCTTGCGAATTTCCTGGAGAGTTCCTGTATCCACTTTGTAATTTCTCCATGAACTGTGATATTTTTTGTGAATACCCTGTTCTTGAATTTTCCAGCTTCTGCCTATGCTCAATCAATTCTGTTTTCACTTTCTGATAGGGGTATGAAGATATGAACTGACCTGATAATTTACAGGTCTCTTCCCTCATCTTTCAGGCATCATCTTTCTCTTTATCTGCTCATTTTTCATAACTGAAGGTCTTTGTTTCCTTACACACACCATTTTAAAGCTGGGCTTTCATGTCTTGAATCATTTCTGCAGCTTTTCCTTGTACCTACCAAATTGTCAATAGAATTTCAGTCGAGTGACATTTAATTTTTTCATATATATTTATTTCATTTTATTTGTTTCTTTGGTGGAAAATGTTTCCATAAACAGAGCAAAGAAAGCTGCACCATTATGGAATCCTCAGATCTGCTTTTCTGAACTAAACTGTGAATTGTTTGCCACCTCTCTCTTGCAGGGCTTAGTTCCTTCCCCCCACCTTGTATGTGAATGATTTTTCCTGCAGTTAACTTTAATTCATATATTATACATCTCATCCATAATTTATCATAAAGAGGGACCTTCTATTATTTATCACCCCACATGATGGGGACATGCATGTGCACACATGCATATATAGGATATCTTCCTACATAAAAATTAAGATTAATGTATAAATACTTTAACAGAGGTTATAGTTGAAGGAAATATTACTCCTAAAAGTGTTGGAAAATACTTTTTTCAGCAACCCCAATATGTACCCACAGGGGTTTCTAGAAAGAAACAAGGGTGATGCCTCTCCACAGAGTATTAGTTGTTTGAAAGGAAAAAATTAAGGTAATTTAAAATTTTAGCATCTTATAATGTTCTACTTCCATGTATCCTGATTTCTTCTTCAAAACTTAATTTCTTTTAAGAGCCAGCATTGACCTTAAACATAAGTCATATATTATAGAGACAGGTTTCTTCTTATAATTAAGCACTGGAGACTCTTTCAGTTCTATAGACCATGAGCTGGGATTAGAACACAGTGCAATGATCAGGACCCCCTGAACAATCAGACTCTTTCATTTAAGTGCTGGCTGTTGCTCACAGAAGATGAGTTATCAAACAAACTTTGAAATACTCACTCCTTGCTCAGTCAATCTTTCCATACAGAGTTAAAACCCCAGAATTTTGTCTGAATAAGGGGAGAGAGGAGCTTGGCTCTCACAGAAAATATTTTTTTATTAATCACAGAGAGATTTTCAGTTTCCCAAGGTGCAGTTTACCATTGTAAGCACAGTTCACTGCAGCAAATACTCCTTCAAAAACCAAACCCAGCATTTCACTACACATTTGCAGACCTTGGGCAGCTTGAAATGGTGGCCTTTCCTCCTCTCATTCAAAAAACTTTAACAACCCAGAAATTTTTGGATGCCCACTCTCTTTCTGTCACCCAATTAGGGTGAATGAATTCAGCAAAGATTTATTGTGCCACCTATACTTGAGGGTGGCTGAGAAAGCAGCATCTGAGTTAAAGACAATGCTGAAGTTGTGCATGTTAATATATTATGTCCCTTTTAAAAGTGATTTTATTTTCTTATACTATTTTAATGATTATTTAAAAAAATATTTCATTATTATTTTATAATTAATAATATCTATTCATTTAATAATGAATGCAGATTATGTTTGAGATAGTGTTCATCTCTGACTTGGCTCTGAATGTTCATGTGTCTGCAGTTTCTATTTAAGTGGGAAATTGGTCTATGAAAATTTAGCTAAAAAGGTCTCAGAAATGAAGTGAGAAGGGTGTTGGGGTTTGGATTTTTTTTAGATTTGTTTGTTGTTTTTTGGGGATTTTTTCCAGGAGGTGGTGGCTGAGTTTTTGGGGTCTTTTAGGGCTTTTTTTGGTTGGGTTTGGCTCTTTTTGGATTTAGTTTATTTCTGTTTGGTTGGAGGTTTTTTTTTGTGGTAGGAAGAAGTTAATAAGTGAATAGTTGTTACCTTTGCTGATGTCCCACATTTTTTTCCCATCCTTTTTTCTTTTAATTTTTTTTCTTGGTTACATCTATGTAATAGAAATTAAAAGTACTTTTCATAGAGACTAGGCAGACTTGCGAGCACAGAGTCCTATTCACACTCACGTGAGATCAGGGCTCACCTTCACCTTCCATCCCATGGAGGGCACATCCTGCAGGCTCTGCCACAGAGGAAGAAACAACCAGGAAATAAGGAAGAATAGCAGAGTTTCAGTTTTAATACCTCATTTTGAAAGATTAGGTGAAAGCAAGTCGATGTAACAGGTTGGTCACACAATCAAATCACATCCAAGCATTCACAATTAATTATTCAAGCCTTTCTTTGTGCCCTTGTCAATTTGAACAGAAGAACTGTCAGCTGTTGAGTCTCTACTGAAGACCAGCCTTAGATCGTTATTATTGAGCTGCCCCTGACCAGGCTCCGGGGCCAGAGCTCCTGTCAGAAAGAAAAAGAAATGAACACACGGAATATTGACTTTTGGATCTTTGGGATATTGCCTATTTATATT